>JAJJWW010006869.1:0-45285 GCA_023531295.1 Papaver armeniacum
AGGCTGCCTGCCGAGTCCTTACTCTTCCTTAGACACATTGATTTTGAAAACGGAACAAACGAGTAAAAAGAGCGATCTGCCCCACCCGTGCTCGGGAATCGAACCTCATGACTCCGCGTGTTCCAACTCTACTTGAACTACAGGTCGGTAAGCTGGGGACCAGCCAATGCCACAGTATATAGTGCAGTATATATTCACGATGTCGAACTCAACTAGACGTCAATTGGTGTGCAAATATTAGACGTTTTGTTTACGTTTTGATAACTACACTGAAAAAACAAAAGGAATTGCTATCTAATGCCTTTTTAAAGGCGTCAGTGAAATAGTGCCTCTAGAAAGGTGCTGCCGCCCCAAAAAGTGCTTTTGGCACAAATCGTTCCTCTACAAAGGCACGAGTGCAGCAACACCCTTAAAATTCAATAGCACCTTTCAAAAGGGTGCCTTTGTTTTCCAGTGTAGTGTTCAATATTTGCACACTACTAAGTGTGCGGCTCAGTTAAACACCATGTCATGTGCAAAATCATCAGTTACACACTTAAAGGTGCAATATTTGCACACTTGTTTTACCAGTGTGGACTTGATCGGTGGCGCCGCCACACGTCCGGGTGAAGGGCCTTTGGGTGCCGGCTGGGCGGACTTCTCAAGAAAGGAACCCAAAAAAGCAATCGCCATCTTTTGATATGTCGTCCCTCGCACTTCAAAACGCGCGAATAGTTATTTGCTGAGTGAACAGGAAAAAAGAAAACTCCACACTTTGATGTCTTTTCGCCTTCCGCGACGGCGTACAACGGCTCGTGGCCAGGAGCGACCGCCGGTATCTCGCCTCCATGGCCCAGTCGGTAGAGCACCCGCCCAGAGCGTCGCAGGTCGACGGTTCGACTCCAGGCTCGGCAACATTTTTCGCTTTCCGCTTAGTGTTAGTGTAAGGCCTCCGGGCCGACCTGAAGTTCAAGTAGAATTGGAACACGGCTCACCTCCGTTGGCTGGGTAGCTTTGGTGGCAGGGTCACTGTAACTGTCGAATTGACTCGGCGCTCGTGGTTGTGGGTTCGAATCCCGCGTACCGCTGATGGTAAGGCCTCTGAATCTGGGTTTCAGTCTTGCTCACCTTGCGACACCCGTAAGTCCAACAACCCAAGTCCTCTTCAATCCGTTTAAGTAGCTTTCATTAGCTGCGCGGGGCCCGTCACAGATACGGGTGAGGCACACTTTTATTTTTCTTCCCCAATTTCTTTTTTTAATAAAAATTGATCTGACAGGCCAAAAACATTCGAGTGGAATGAACACAGTCGGCTCTCACCAATCCCCCAATCCGTCATTCGCGTTACGAACCCTCCAAATTAGGCAATGCCAGCTCTCATGGCGCCTGATGGGTAGGCACAATCTTGCATGCCGTGCATGCGTGTATTGCGGGATGGCCTACCCCGAGTTTTGCAGGCGCCGAGCCTCTGTAGTTTGCAGGATGATTTTGAGAGAAACGGACGTACTTTCTAGACGATCCCTTCCGTATAGCCCGAAGAAAAAGATATTTGGACAGAGATTCGAAGCACGAAATTCGCGCCACTACTTAGTGCCCCACTGAACGCGCGCGAAGGCTGCCTGCCGAGTCCTCACTCTTCCTTAGACACATTGATTTTGAAAACGGAACAAGCGAGTAAAAGAGCGATCTGCCCCACCCGTGCTCAGGAATCAGACGCGACTCGCGTGTTCCAACTCTACTTGAACTACAGGTCGGTAAGCTGGGACCAGCCAATGCCACAGTATATAGTGCACATATGAACAGGGGAGCAGACCGCCACACACCACAAGAGTAAAACTGGTGGAGGAGAGGCACTATCAGGCCACCGCCCAACCGTGAGAAACAAGGGTTCGCCGCCGATAAGACACTCATTTGGGCAAATGAGACCATGAACACCACATAGCGGGGTCTGCAAAACACGCCTACGAACGACCGCATTCACGATGTCTCTCTCTCGGGAATTGCTGGCAACGCGTTTTGATAACGCTGAAAAAACAAAGGTTATCTAATGCCTTTTAAAATAGTGATATAGTGCCTCTAGAAAGGTGCTGCCGCCCCCAAAAGTGCTTTTTGGCACAAATCGTTCCTCTACAAAGGCACGAGTGCAGCAACACCCTTAAAATTCAATAGCACCCTTAAAAGGGTGCCTTTGTTTTTCCAGTGCAGTGTTCAATATTTGCACACTACCAAGTGTGCGGCTCAGTTAAACACCGTGTCATGTGCAAAATCATCAGTTACACACTTCAACGTGCAATATTTGCACACTTGTTTTACCAGTGTAGACTTGACCCGGGACGGCGATCGGTGGCGCCGCCACACGTCCGGGTGAAGGGCCTTTGGGTGCCGGCTGGGCGGACTTCTCAAGAAAGGAACCCAAAAAAGCAATCGCCATCTTTTGATATGTCGTCCCTCGCACTTCAAAACGCGCGAATAGTTATTTGCTGAGTGAACAGGAAAAAGAAAACTCCACACTTTGATGTCTTTTCGCCTTCCGCGACGGCGTTAGAATAGCTCGTGGCCAGGAGCGACCGCCGGTATCTCGCCTCCATGGCCCAGTCGGTAGAGCACCCGCCCAGAGCGTCGCAGGTCGACGGTTCGACTCCAGGCTCGGCAACATTTTTCGCTTTCCGCTTAGTGTTCGTGTAAGGCGCCAGGGCCGACCTGAAGTTCAAGTAGAATTGGAACACGGCTCACCTCCGTTGGCTGGGTAGCTTTGGTGGCAGGGTCACTGTAACTGTCGAATTGACTCGGCGCTCGTGGTTGTGGGTTCGAATCCCGCGTACCGCTGATGGTAAGGCCTCTGAATCTGGGTTTCAGTCTTGCTCACCTTGCGACACCCGTAAGTCCAACAACCAAGTCCTCTTCAATCCGTTTAAGTAGCTTCCAATAGCTGCGCGGGGCCCGTCACAGATACGGGTGAGGCACCCTTTTATTTTTCTTCCCCAATTTCTTTTTTAATAAAAATTGATCTGACAGGCCAAAAACATTCGAGTGGAATGAACACAGTCGGCTCTCACCAATCCCCCAATCCGTCATTCGCGTTACGAACCCTTCAAATTAGGGCAATGCCAGCTCTCATGGCGCCTGATGGGTAGGCACAATCTTGCATGCTGTGCATGCGTGTATTGCGGGATGGCCTACCCCGAGTTTTGCAGGCGCCGAGCCTCTGTAGTTTGCAGGATGATTTTGAGAGAAACGGACGTACTTTCTAGACGATCCCTTCCGTATAGCCCGAAGAAAAGATATTTGGACAGAGATTCGAAGCACGAAATTCGCGCCACTACTTAGTGCCCCACTGAACGCGCGCGCGAAGGCTGCCTGCCGAGTCCTTACTCTTCCTTAGACACATTGATTTTGAAAACGGAACAAGCGAGTAAAAGAGCGATCTGCCCCACCCGTGCTCGGGAATCGAACCCCGCGACTCCGCGTGTTCCAACTCTACTTGAACTACAGGTCGGTAAGCTGGGGACCAGCCAATGCCACGTATATAGTGCACATATGAACGGGGGAGCAGACCGCCACACACCGCAAAGAGTAAAACTGGTGGAGGAGAGGCAACTATCAGGCCACCCCGCCCAACCGTGAGAAACAAGGGTTCGCCGCCTCGAAGACACTCAGGTCGGTGAACACACAAGCTGGGGGCCAATCACCGCGCAAAACACGATGTCGAACTCAACTAGACGTCAATTGGTGTGCAAATATTAGACGTTTTGTTTACGTTTTTGATAACTACACTGAAAAAACAAAGGTGCTATCTAATGCCATTTCGTTAAAATAGTGAAATAGTGCCTCTAGAAAGGTGCTGCCGCCCCCCAAAAGTGCTTTTTGGCACAAATCGTTCCTCTACAAAGGCACGAGTGCAGCAACACCCCTTTAAATTCAATAGCACCCTTAAAAGGGTGCCTTTGTTTTTCCAGTGCAGTGTTCAATATTTGCACACTACCAAGTGTGCGGCTCAGTTAAACACCGTGTCATGTGCAAAATCATCAGTTACACACTTCAACGTGCAATATTTGCACACTTGTTTTACCAGTGTAGACTTGACCCGGGACGGCGATCGGTGGCGCCGCCACACGTCCGGGTGAAGGGCCTTTGGGTGCCGGCTGGGCGGACTTCTCAAGAAAGGAACCCAAAAAGCAATCGCCATCTTTTGATATGTCGTCCCTCGCACTTCAAAACGCGCGAATAGTTATTTGCTGAGTGAACAGGAAAAAGAAAACTCCACACTTTGATGTCTTTTCGCCTTCCGCGACGGCGTTAGAATAGCTCGTGGCCAGGAGCGACCGCCGGTATCTCGCCTCCATGGCCCAGTCGGTAGAGCACCCGCCCAGAGCGTCGCAGGTCGACGGTTCGACTCCAGGCTCGGCAACATTTTTTCGCTTTCCGCTTAGTGTTAGTGTAAGGCTTAGGGCCGACCTGAAGTTCAAGTAGAATTGGAACACGGCTCACCTCCGTTGGCTGGGTAGCTCTGGTGGCAGGGTCACTGTAACTGTCGAATTGACTCGGCGCTCGTGGTTGTGGGTTCGATTCCCGCGTACCGCTGATGGTAAGGCCTCTGAATCTGGGTTTCAGTCTTGCTCACCTTGCGACACCCGTAAGTCCAACAACCCAAGTCCTCTTCAATCCGTTTAAGTAGCTTTCATTAGCTGCGCGGGGCCCGTCACAGATACGGGTGAGGCACACTTTTATTTTTCTTCCCCAATTTCTTTTTTAATAAAAATTGATCTGACAGGCCAAAAACATTCGAGTGGAATGAACACAGTCGGCTCTCACCAATCCCCCAATCCGTCATTCGCGTTACGAACCCTCCAAATTAGGGCAATGCCAGCTCTCATGGCGCCTGATGGGTAGGCACAATCTTGCATGCCGTGCATGCGTGTATTGCGGGATGGCCTACCCCGAGTTTTGCAGGCGCCGAGCCTCTGTAGTTTGCAGGATGATTTTGAGAGAAACGGACGTACTTTCTAGACGATCCCTTCCGTATAGCCCGAAGAAAAAGATATTTGGACAGAGATTCGAAGCACGAAATTCGCGCCACTACTTAGTGCCCCACTGAACGCGCGCGCGAAGGCTGCCTGCCGAGTCCTTACTCTTCCTTAGACACATTGATTTTGAAAACGGAACAAGCGAGTAAAAGAGCGATCTGCCCCACCCGTGCTCGGGAATCGAACCCCGCGACTCCGCGTGTTCCAACTCTACTTGAACTACAGGTCGGTAAGCTGGGGACCAGCCAATGCCACAGTATATAGTGCAGCATATGAACGGGGGAGCAGATAGTAAAACTGGTGGAGGAGAGGCAACTATCAGGCCACCCCGCCCAACCGTGAGAAACAAGGGTTCGCCGCCGATCCGAAGACACTCATTTGGGCAAATGAGTGAACACACATAGCGGGGTCTCACCGCGCAAAACACGCCTACGAACGACCGCAGCGCTCTCTCTCGGGAATTGCTGGCAACGCTATAACGCGACATTATCGTTAAAATAGTGATATAGTGCCTCTAGAAAGGTGCTGCCGCCCCCCAAAAGTGCTTTTTTGGCACAAATCGTTCCTCTACAAAGGCACGAGTGCAGCAACACCCCTTAAAATTCAATAGCACCCTTAAAAGGGTGCCTTTGTTTTTCCAGTGCAGTGTTCAATATTTGCACACTACCAAGTGTGCGGCTCAGTTAAACACCGTGTCATGTGCAAAATCATCAGTTACACACTTCAACGTGCAATATTTGCACACTTGTTTTACCAGTGTAGACTTGACCCGGGACGGCGATCGGTGGCGCCGCCACACGTCCGGGTGAAGGGCCTTTGGGTGCCGGCTGGGCGGACTTCTCAAGAAAGGAACCCAAAAAAGCAATCGCCATCTTTTGATATGTCGTCCCTCGCACTTCAAAACGCGCGAATAGTTATTTGCTGAGTGAACAGGAAAAAGAAAACTCCACACTTTGATGTCTTTTCGCCTTCCGCGACGGCGTTAGAATAGCTCGTGGCCAGGAGCGACCGCCGGTATCTCGCCTTCATGGCCCAGTCGGTAGAGCACCCGCCCAGAGCGTCGCAGGTCGACGGTTCGACTCCAGGCTCGGCAACATTTTTCGCTTTCCGCTTAGTGTTAGTGTAAGGCGCCAGGGCCGACCTGAAGTTCAAGTAGAATTGGAACACGGCTCACCTCCGTTGGCTGGGTAGCTTTGGTGGCAGGGTCACTGTAACTGTCGAATTGACTCGGCGCTCGTGGTTGTGGGTTCGAATCCCGCGTACCGCTGATGGTAAGGCCTCTGAATCTGGGTTTCAGTCTTGCTCACCTTGCGACACCCGTAAGTCCAACAACCAAGTCCTCTTCAATCCGTTTAAGTAGCTTCCAATAGCTGCGCGGGGCCCGTCACAGATACGGGTGAGGCACATTTTTTTTTCTTCCCCGCTTTCTTTTTTTATAAAAATTGATCTGACAGGCGAAAAACATTCGAGTGGAGTGAACACAGTCGGCTCTCACCAATACCCCTATCCGTCATTCACGTTACGAACCCTCCAAATTAGGGCAATGCCAGCTCTCATGGCGCCTGATGGGTAGGCACAATCTTGCATGCCGTGCATGCGTGTATTGCGGGATGGCCTACCCCGAGTTTTGCAGGCGCCGAGCCTCTGTAGTTTGCAGGATGATTTTGAGAGAAACGGACGTACTTTCTAGACGATCCCTTCCGTATAGCCCGAAGAAAAAGATATTTGGACAGAGATTCGAAGCACGAAATTCGCGCCACTACTTAGTGCCCCACTGAACGCGCGCGCGAAGGCTGCCTGCCGAGTCCTTACTCTTCCTTAGACACATTGATTTTGAAAACGGAACAAGCGAGTAAAAGAGCGATCTGCCCCACCCGTGCTCGGGAATCGAACCCCGCGACTCCGCGTGTTCCAACTCTACTTGAACTACAGGTCGGTAAGCTGGGGAGCAGCCAATGCCGCAGTATACATATGAACGGGGGAGCAGACCGCCACACACCGCAAGAGTAACACTGGTGGAGGAGAGGCAACTATCAGGCCGCCCCGCCCAACCGTGAGAAACAGGGGTTCGCCGCCGATCCGAAGACACTCATTTGGGCAAATGAGTCAACACCTACATGAACACACATAGCGGGGTCTCACCGCGCAAAACACGCCTACGAACGATTCGCGATGTCGAACTCTCGTCAATTGGGGCAAAATTGCGTTTTGGCAACGCTATAACGCGAAAAAACAAATGCTATCGCCTTTTAAAATAGTGAAATAGTGCCTCTAGAAAGGTGCTGCCGCCCCCAAAAGTGCTTTTTTGGCACAAATCGTTCCTCTACAAAGGCACTAGTGCAGCAGCACCCCTTAAAATTCAATAGCACCCTTAAAAGGGTGCCTTTGTTTACACACTACCAAGTGTGCGGCTCAGTTAAACACCGTGCCATGTGCAAAATCATCAGTTACACACTTCAACGTGCAATATTTGCACACTTGTTTTACCAGTGTAGACTTGACCCGGGACGGCGATCGGTGGCGCCGCCACACGTCCGGGTGAAGGGCCTTTGGGTGCCGGCTGGGCGGACCTCTCAAGAAAGGAACCCAAAAAAGCAATCGCCATCTTTTGATATGTTGTCCCTCGCACTTCAAAACGCGCGAATAGTTATTTGCTGAGTGAACAGGAAAAAGAAAACTCCACACTTTGATGTCTTTTCGCCTTCCGCGACGGCGTTAGAATAGCTCGTGGCCAGGAGCGACCGCCGGTATCTCGCCTCCATGGCCCAGTCGGTAGAGCACCCGCCCAGAGCGTCGCAGGTCGACGGTTCGACTCCAGGCTCGGCAACATTTTCGCTTTCCGCTTGGTGTTAGTGTAAGGCGTCAGGGCCGACCTGAAGTTCAAGTAGAATTGGAACACGGCTCACCTCCGTTGGCTGGGTAGCTCTGGTGGCAGGGTCACTGTAACTGTCGAATTGACTCGGCGCTCGTGGTTGTGGGTTCGAATCCCGCGTACCGCTGATGGTAAGGCCTCTGAATCTGGGTTTCAGTCTTGCTCACCTTGCGACACCCGTAAGTCCAACAACCAAAGTCCTCTTCAATCCGTTTAAGTAGCTTTCATTAGCTGCGCGGGGCCCGTCACAGATACGGGTGAGGCACACTTTTTTTTTCTTCCCCGCTTTCTTTTTTTATAAAAATTGATCTGACAGGCCAAAAACATTCGAGTGGAATGAACATAGTCGGCTCTCACCAATCCCCCAATGTCATTCGCCGTTACGAACCCTCCAAATTAGGGCTATGCCAGCTCTCATGGCGCCTGATGGGTAGGCACAATCTTGCATGCCGTGCATGCGTGTATTGCGGGATGGCCTACCCCGAGTTTTGCAGGCGCCGAGCCTCTGTAGTTTGCAGGATGATTTTGAGAGAAACGGACGTACTTTCTGGACGATCCCTTCCGTATAGCCCGAAGAAAAAGATATTTGGACAGAGATTCGAAGCACGAAATTCGCGCCACTACTTAGTGCCCCACTGAACGCGCGCGCGAAGGCTGCCTGCCGAGTCCTTACTCTTCCTTAGACACATTGATTTTGAAAACGAAACAAGCGAGTAAAAGGGCGATCTGCCCCACCCGTGCTCGGGAATCGAACCCCGCGACTCCGCGTGTTCCAACTCTACTTGAACTACAGGTCGGTAAGCTGGGGAGCAGCCAATGCCGCAGTATAAAGTGCACATATGAACGGGGGGCGCAGGCGCAGACCGCCACATACCGCAAGAGTAAAACTGGTGGAGGAGAGGCAACTATCAGGCCACCCCGCCCAACCGTGAGAAACAAGGGTTCGCCGCCGATCCGAAGACACTCATTTGGGCAAATGAGTCAACACCTACATGAACACACATAGCGGTCTCGGTCTCAACGCGCCAAAACACGTATATAGTGCAGAATATTCACGATGTCGAACTCAACTAGACGTCAATTGGTGTGCAAATATTAGACGTTTTGTTTACGTTTTGATAACTACACGAAAAAACAAAGGTGCTATCTAATGCCTTTTAAAGGCGTCAGTGTAATAGTGCCTCTAGAAAGGTGCTGCCGCCCCCAAAAGTGCTTTTTTGGCACAAATCGGTCGTCTACAAAGGCACGAGTGCAGCAACACCCCTTAAAATTCAATAGCACCCTTAAAAGGGTGCCTTTGTTTTTCCAGTGCAGTGTTCAATATTTGCACACTACCAAGTGTGCGGCTCAGTTAAACACCGTGTCATGTGCAAAATCATCAGTTACACACTTCAACGTGCAATATTTGCACACTTGTTTTACCAGTGTAGACTTGACCCGGGACGGCGATCGGTGGCGCCGCCACACGTCCGGGTGAAGGGCCTTTGGGTGCCGGCTGGGCGGACTTCTCAAGAAAGGAACCCAAAAAGCAATCGCCATCTTTTGATATGTCGTCCCTCGCACTTCAAAACGCGCGAATAGTTATTTGCTGAGTGAACAGGAAAAAGAAAACTCCACACTTTGATGTCTTTTCGCCTTCCGCGACGGCGTTAGAATAGCTCGTGGCCAGGAGCGACCGCCGGTATCTCGCCTCCATGGCCCAGTCGGTAGAGCACCCGCCCAGAGCGTCGCAGGTCGACGGTTCGACTCCAGGCTCGGCAACATTTTTCGCTTTCCGCTTAGTGTTAGTGTAAGGCGCCAGGGCCGACCTGAAGTTCAAGTAGAATTGGAACACGGCTCACCTCCGTTGGCTGGGTAGCTTTGGTGGCAGGGTCACTGTAACTGTCGAATTGACTCGGCGCTCGTGGTTGTGGGTTCGAATCCCGCGTACCGCTGATGGTAAGGCCTCTGAATCTGGGTTTCAGTCTTGCTCACCTTGCGACACCCGTAAGTCCAACAACCCAAGTCCTCTTCAATCCGTTTAAGTAGCTTCCATTAGCTGCGCGGGGCCCGTCACAGATACGGGTGAGGCACACTTTTATTTTTCTTCCCCGCTTTCTTTTTTAATAAAAATTGATCTGACAGGCCAAAAACATTCGAGTGGAATGAACACAGTCGGCTCTCACCAATCCCCCAATCCGTCATTCGCGTTACGAACCCTCCAAATTAGGGCAATGCCAGCTCTCATGGCGCCTGATGGGTAGGCACAATCTTGCATGCCGTGCATGCGTGTATTGCGGGATGGCCTACCCCGAGTTTTGCAGGCGCCGAGCCTCTGTAGTTTGCAGGATGATTTTGAGAGAAACATACGTACTTTCTGGACGATCCCTTCCGTATGGCCCGAGGAAAAAGATATTTTGACAGAGATTCGAAGCACGAAATTCGCGCCACTACTTAGTGCCCCACTGAACGCGCGCGCGAAGGCTGCCTGCCGAGTCCTTACTCTTCCTTAGACACATTGATTTTGAAAACGGAACAAGCGAGTAAAAGAGCGATCTGCCCCACCCGTGCTCGGGAATCGAACCCCGCGACTCCGCGTGTTCCAACTCTACTTGAACTACAGGTCGGTAAGCTGGGGACCAGCCAATGCCACAGTATATAGTGCACATATGAACGGGGGGGAGCAGACCGCCACACACGTAAAAACTGGTCGAACTATCAACTAGACGTCAAGGGTTCGCCGCCGATCCGAAGATATTAGACGTTTGGGCAAATGAGTCAACACCTTTTGAATAACTAGCGGGGTCTCACCTGGAAAAAACAAAGCTGCTATTTAATGCCTTTTAAAGGCGTTAGTGAAATAGTGCCTCTAGAAAGGTGCTGCTGCCCCCCAAAGGTGCTATTTTTGATACAAATCGTTCCTCTACAAAGGCACGAGTGCAGCAGCACCCCTTAAAATTCAATAGCACCCTTAAAAGGGTGCCTTTGTTTTTCCAGTGTAGTGTTCAATATTTGCACACTACCAAGTGTGCGGCTCAGTTAAACACCGTGTCATGTGCAAAATCATCAGTTACACACTTCAACGTGCAATATTTGCACACTTGTTTTACCAGTGTAGACTTGACCCGGGACGGCGATCGGTGGCGCCGCCACACGTCCGGGTGAAGGGCCTTTGGGTGCCGGCTGGGCGGACTTCTCAAGAAAGGAACCCAAAAAAGCAATCGCCATCTTTTGATATGTCGTCCCTCGCACTTCAAAACGCGCGAATAGTTATTTGCTGAGTGAACAGGAAAAAGAAAACTCCACACTTTGATGTCTTTTCGCCTTCCGCGACGGCGTTAGAATAGCTCGTGGCCAGGAGCGACCGCCGGTATCTCGCCTCCATGGCCCAGTCGGTAGAGCACCCGCCCAGAGCGTCGCAGGTCGACGGTTCGACTCCAGGCTCGGCAACATTTTTCGCTTTCCGCTTAGTGTTAGTGTTAGGCCTCAGGGCCGACCTGAAGTTCAAGTAGAATTGGAACACGGCTCACCTCCGTTGGCTGGGTAGCTTTGGTGGCAGGGTCACTGTAACTGTCGAATTGACTCGGCGCTCGTGGTTGTGGGTTCGAATCCCGCGTACCGCTGATGGTAAGGCCTCTGAATCTGGGTTTCAGTCTTGCTCACCTTGCGACACCCGTAAGTCCAACAACCAAAGTCCTCTCCAATCCGTTTAAGTAGCTTTCATTAGCTGCGCGGGGCCCGTCACAGATACGGGTGAGGCACACTTTTATTTTTCTTCCCCAATTTCTTTTTTTAATAAAAATTGATCTGACAGGCCAAAAACATTCGAGTGGAATGAACACAGTCGGCTCTCACCAATCCCCCAATCCGTCATTCGCGTTACGAACCCTCCAAATTAGGGCAATGCCAGCTCTCATGGCGCCTGATGGGTAGGCACAATCTTGCATGCCGTGCATGCGTGTATTGCGGGATGGCCTACCCCGAGTTTTGCAGGCGCCGAGCCTCTGTAGTTTGCAGGATGATTTTGAGAGAAACGGACGTACTTTCTAGACGATCCCTTCCGTATAGCCCGAAGAAAAAGATATTTGGACAGAGATTCGAAGCACGAAATTCGCGCCACTACTTAGTGCCCCACTGAACGCGCGCGCGAAGGCTGCCTGCCGAGTCCTTACTCTTCCTTAGACACATTGATTTTGAAAACGGAACAAGCGAGTAAAAGAGCGATCTGCCCCACCCGTGCTCGGGAATCGAACCCCGCGACTCCGCGTGTTCCAACTCTACTTGAACTACAGGTCGGTAAGCTGGGGACCAGCCAATGCCACAGTATATAGTGCACATATGAACGGGGGGAGCAGACCGCCACACACCGCAAGAGTAAAACTGGTGGAGGAGAGGCAACTATCAGGCCACCCCGCCCAACCGTGAGAAACAAGGGTTCGCCGCCGATCCGAAGACACTCATTTGGGCAAATGAGTCAACACCTACATGAACACACATAGCGGGGTCTCACCGCGCAAAACACGCCTACGAACGACCGCAGCGCTCTCTCTCGGGAATTGCTGGCAACGCTATAACGCGACATTATCGTTATAACCGTAACATTATAAAACGTTAAAATGATGTGAGTATCAAGTGCAAAAACTAAACACTTCATCATGTCGAACTCAACTTGACGTCAATTGGTGTGCAAATATTAGACGTTTTGTTTACGTTTTGATAACTACACTGAAAAAACAAAGCTGCTATTTAATGCCTTTTGCGTCAGTGAAATAAAGGTGCTGCCGCCCCCAAAAGTGCTTTTTTGGCACAAATCGTTCCTCTACAAAGGCACGAGTGCAGCAACACCCCTTAAAATTCAATAGCACCCTTAAAAGGGTGCCTTTGTTTTTCCAGTGTGGTGTTCAATATTTGCACACTACTAAGTGTGCGGCTCAGTTAAACACCATGTCATGTGCAAAATCATCAGTTACACACTTCAACGTGCAATATTTGCACACTTGTTTTACCAGTGTGGACTTGACCCGGGACGGCGATCGGTGGCGCCGCCACACGTCCGGGTGAAGGGCCTTTGGGTGCCGGCTGGGCGGACTTCTCAAGAAAGGAACCCAAAAAAGCAATCGCCATCTTTTGATATGTCGTCCCTCGCACTTCAAAACGCGCGAATAGTTATTTGCTGAGTGAACAGGAAAAAAGAAAACTCCACACTTTGATGTCTTTTCGCCTTCCGCGACGGCGTTAGAATAGCTCGTGGCCAGGAGCGACCGCCGGTATCTCGCCTCCATGGCCCAGTCGGTAGAGCACCCGCCCAGAGCGTCGCAGGTCGACGGTTCGACTCCAGGCTCGGCAACATTTTTCGCATTCCGCTTAGTGTTAGTGTTAGGCCTCAGGGCCGACCTGAAGTTCAAGTAGAATTGGAACACGGCTCACCTCCGTTGGCTGGGTAGCTTTGGTGGCAGGGTCACTGTAACTGTCGAATTGACTCGGCGCTCGTGGTTGTGGGTTCGAATCCCGCGTACCGCTGATGGTAAGGCCTCTGAATCTGGGTTTCAGTCTTGCTCACCTTGCGACACCCGTAAGTCCAACAACCCAAGTCCTCTTCAATCCGTTTAAGTAGCTTTCATTAGCTGCGCGGGGCCCGTCACAGATACGGGTGAGGCACACTTTTATTTTTCTTCCCCGCTTTCTTTTTTTATAAAAATTGATCTGACAGGCCAAAAACATTCGAGTGGAATGAACACAGTCGGCTCTCACCAATCCCCCTATCCGTCATTCGCGTTACGAACCCTCCAAATTAGGGCAATGCCAGCTCTCATGGCGCCTGATGGGTAGGCACAATCTTGCATGCCGTGCATGCGTGTATTGCGGGATGGCCTACCCCGAGTTTTGCAGGCGCCGAGCCTCTGTAGTTTGCAGGATGATTTTGAGAGAAACGGACGTACTTTCTAGACGATCCCTTCCGTATAGCCCGAAGAAAAAGATATTTGGACAGAGATTCGAAGCACGAAATTCGCGCCACTACTTAGTGCCCCACTGAACGCGCGCGCGAAGGCTGCCTGCCGAGTCCTTACTCTTCCTTAGACACATTGATTTTGAAAACGGAACAAGCGAGTAAAAGAGCGATCTGCCCCACCCGTGCTCGGGAATCGAACCCCGCGACTCCGCGTGTTCCAACTCTACTTGAACTACAGGTCGGTAAGCTGGGGACCAGCCAATGCCACAGTATATAGTGCACATATGAACGGGGGGAGCAGACCGCCACACACCGCAAGAGTAAAACTGGTGGAGGAGAGGCAACTATCAGGCCACCCCGCCCAACCGTGAGAAACAAGGGTTCGCCGCCGATCCGAAGACACTCATTTGGGCAAATGAGTCAACACCTACATGAACACACATAGCGGGGTCTCACCGCGCAAAACACGCCTACGAACGAACGATTGCTGGCCGCACGCGACATTATCGTTATAACCTCTCTCTGGTAAAACAAATTAAAGTTGCACACCAAATGATGTGCAATCGCAAAAACTAAACACTTCACGATGTCGAACTCAACTAGACGTCAACAAATATTAGACGTTTTGTTTACGTTTTGATAACTACACTGAAAAAACAAAATCTAATGCCTTTTAAAGGCGTCAGTGAAATAGTGCCTCTAGAAAGGTGCTGCCGCCCCCAAAAGTGCTTTTTGGCACAAATCGTTCCTCTACAAAGGCACGAGTGCAGCAACACCCCTTAAAATTCAATAGCACCCTTAAAAGGGTGCCTTTGTTTTTCCAGTGCAGTGTTCAATATTTGCACACTACCAAGTGTGCGGCTCAGTTAAACACCGTGTCATGTGCAAAATCATCAGTTACACACTTCAACGTGCAATATTTGCACACTTGTTTTACCAGTGTAGACTTGACCCGGGACGGCGATCGGTGGCGCCGCCACACGTCCGGGTGAAGGGCCTTTGGGTGCCGGCTGGGCGGACTTCTCAAGAAAGGAACCCAAAAAAGCAATCGCCATCTTTTGATATGTCGTCCCTCGCACTTCAAAACGCGCGAATAGTTATTTGCTGAGTGAACAGGAAAAAGAAAACTCCACACTTTGATGTCTTTTCGCCTTCCGCGACGGCGTTAGAATAGCTCGTGGCCAGGAGCGACCGCCGGTATCTCGCCTCCATGGCCCAGTCGGTAGAGCACCCGCCCAGAGCGTCGCAGGTCGACGGTTCGACTCCAGGCTCGGCAACATTTTTCGCTTTCCGCTTAGTGTTAGTGTAAGGCCTCAGGGCCGACCTGAAGTTCAAGTAGAATTGGAACACGGCTCACCTCCGTTGGCTGGGTAGCTTTGGTGGCAGGGTCACTGTAACTGTCGAATTGACTCGGCGCTCGTGGTTGTGGGTTCGAATCCCGCGTACCGCTGATGGTAAGGCCTCTGAATCTGGGTTTCAGTCTTGCTCACCTTGCGACACCCGTAAGTCCAACAACCAAAGTCCTCTTCAATCCGTTTAAGTAGCTTTCATTAGCTGCGCGGGGCCCGTCACAGATACGGGTGAGGCACACTTTTATTTTTCTTCCCCAATTTCTTTTTTTTTATAAAAATTGATCTGACAGGGGAAAAACATTCGAGTGGAGTGAACACAGTCGGCTCTCACCAATCCCCCTATCCGTCATTCGCGTTACGAACCCTCCAAATTAGGGCAATGCCAGCTCTAATGGCGCCTGATCGGTAGGCACAATCTTGCATGCTGTGCATGCGTGTACAGCGGGGTGGCCTACCCCGAGTTTTGCAGGCGCCGAGCCTCTGTAGTTTGCAGGATGATTTTGAGAGAAACGGACGTACTTTCTAGACGATCCCTTCCGTATAGCCCGAAGAAAAAGATATTTGGACAGAGATTCGAAGCACGAAATTCGCGCCACTACTTAGTGCCCCACTGAACGCGCGCGAAGGCTGCCTGCCGAGTCCTTACTCTTCCTTAGACACATTGATTTTGAAAACGGAACAAGCGAGTAAAAGAGCGATCTGCCCCACCCGTGCTCGGGAATCGAACCCCGCGACTCCGCGTGTTCCAACTCTACTTGAACTACAGGTCGGTAAGCTGGGGACCAGCCAATGCCACAGTATATAGTGCAGTATATATGAACGATGTCGAACGCCAACAGAGAGTAAAATTGGTGTGCAACTATCAATATTAGAAACAAGGGTTTTGTTTACATTTTGAGTAACTGAACACACATACTGCAAAAAACGAAAGCAGCGCTATCTAATGCCTTTTAAAGGCGTTTGTGAAATAGTGCCTCTAGAAAGGTGCTGCTGCCCCCCAAAGGTGCTATTTTTGGCACAAATCGTTCCTCTACAAAGGCACTTATGCAGCAGCACCCCTTAAAATTCAATAGCACCCTTAAAAGGGTGCCTTTGTTTTTCCAGTGCAGTGTTCAATATTTGCACACTACCAAGTGTGCGGCTCAGTTAAACACCGTGTCATGTGCAAAATCATCAGTTACACACTTCAACGTGCAATATTTGCACACTTGTTTTACCAGTGTAGACTTGACCCGGGACGGCGATCGGTGGCGCCGCCACACGTCCGGGTGAAGGGTCTTTGGGTGCCGGCTGGGCGGACTTCTCAAGAAAGGAACCCGAAAAAGCAATCGCCATCTTTTGATATGTCGTCCCTCGCACTTCAAAACGCGCGAATAGTTATTTGCTGAGTGAACAGGAAAAAGAAAACTCCACACTTTGATGTCTTTTCGCCTTCCGCGACGGCGTTAGAATAGCTCGTGGCCAGGAGCGACCGCCGGTATCTCGCCTCCATGGCCCAGTCGGTAGAGCACCCGCCCAGAGCGTCGCAGGTCGACGGTTCGACTCCAGGCTCGGCAACATTTTTCGCTTTCCGCTTAGTGTTAGCGTAAGGCCGCCTCAGGGCCGACCTGAAGTTCAAGTAGAATTGGAACACGGCTCACCTCCGTTGGCTGGGTAGCTTTGGTGGCAGGGTCACTGTAACTGTCGAATTGACTCGGCGCTCGTGGTTGTGGGTTCGAATCCCGCGTACCGCTGATGGTAAGGCCTCTGAATCTGGGTTTCAGTCTTGCTCACCTTGCGACACCCGTAAGTCCAACAACCCAAGTCCTCTTCAATCCGTTTAAGTAGCTTTCATTAGCTGCGCGGGGCCCGTCACAGATACGGGTGAGGCACACTTTTATTTTTCTTCCCCAATTTCTTTTTTAATAAAAATTGATCTGACAGGCCAAAAACATTCGAGTGGAATGAACACAGTCGGCTCTCACCAATCCCCCAATCCGTCATTCGCGTTACGAACCCTCCAAATTAGGGCAATGCCAGCTCTCATGGCGCCTGATGGGTAGGCACAATCTTGCATGCCGTGCATGCGTGTATTGCGGGATGGCCTACCCCGAGTTTTGCAGGCGCCGAGCCTCTGTAGTTTGCAGGATGATTTTGAGAGAAACGGACGTACTTTCTAGACGATCCCTTCCGTATAGCCCGAAGAAAAAGATATTTGGACAGAGATTCGAAGCACGAAATTCGCGCCACTACTTAGTGCCCCACTGAACGCGCGCGCGAAGGCTGCCTGCCGAGTCCTTACTCTTCCTTAGACACATTGATTTTGAAAACGGAACAAGCGAGTAAAAGAGCGATCTGCCCCACCCGTGCTCGGGAATCGAACCCCGCGACTCCGCGTGTTCCAACTCTACTTGAACTACAGGTCGGTAAGCTGGGGACCAGCCAATGCCACAGTATATAGTGCACATATGAACGGGGGAGCAGACCGCCACACACCGCAAGAGTAAAACTGGTGGAGGAGAGGCAACTATCAGGCCACCCGCCCAACCGTGAGAAACAAGGGTTCGCCGCCGATCCGAAGACACTCATTTGGGCAAATGAGTCAACACCTACATGAACACACATAGCGGGGTCTCACCGCGCAAAACACGCCTACGAAACGACGGGAATTGCTGGCAACGCTATAACGCGCTAACATACCCTCTAAAACAAATGTAAAAAGTTGCACACCAAATGCTGGCACGATGTCGAACTCAACTAGACGTCAATTGGTGTGCAAATATTAGACGTTTTGTTTACGTTTTGAAGCTATCTAATGCCTTTAAAGAAATAGTGCCTCTAGAAAGGTGCTGCCGCCGCCCAAAAGTTCTTTTTTGGCACAAATCGTTCCTCTACAAAGGCACGAGTGCAGCAACACCCCTTAAAATTCAATAGCACCCTTAAAAGGGTGCCTTTGTTTTTCCAGTGCAGTGTTCAATATTTGCACACTACCAAGTGTGCGGCTCAGTTAAACACCGTGTCATGTGCAAAATCATCAGTTACACACTTCAACGTGCAATATTTGCACACTTGTTTTACCAGTGTAGACTTGACCCGGGACGGCGATCGGTGGCGCCGCCACACGTCCGGGTGAAGGGCCTTTGGGTGCCGGCTGGGCGGACTTCTCAAGAAAGGAACCCAAAAAAGCAATCGCCATCTTTTGATATGTCGTCCCTCGCACTTCAAAACGCGCGAATAGTTATTTGCTGAGTGAACAGGAAAAAAGAAAACTCCACACTTTGATGTCTTTTCGCCTTCCGCGACGGCGTTAGAATAGCTCGTGGCCAGGAGCGACCGCCGGTATCTCGCCTCCATGGCCCAGTCGGTAGAGCACCCGCCCAGAGCGTCGCAGGTCGACGGTTCGACTCCAGGCTCGGCAACATTTTTCGCTTTCCGCTTAGTGTTAGTGTTAGGCCTCAGGGCCGACCTGAAGTTCAAGTAGAATTGGAACACGGCTCACCTCCGTTGGCTGGGTAGCTTTGGTGGCAGGGTCACTGTAACTGTCGAATTGACTCGGCGCTCGTGGTTGTGGGTTCGAATCCCGCGTACCGCTGATGGTAAGGCCTCTGAATCTGGGTTTCAGTCTTGCTCACCTTGCGACACCCGTAAGTCCAACAACCCAAGTCCTCTTCAATCCGTTTAAGTAGCTTTCATTAGCTGCGCGGGGCCCGTCACAGATACGGGTGAGGCACACTTTTATTTTTCTTCCCCAATTTCTTTTTTAATAAAAATTGATCTGACAGGCCAAAAACATTCGAGTGGAATGAACACAGTCGGCTCTCACCAATCCCCCAATCCGTCATTCGCGTTACGAACCCTCCAAATTAGGGCAATGCCAGCTCTCATGGCGCCTGATGGGTAGGCACAATCTTGCATGCCGTGCATGCGTGTATTGCGGGATGGCCTACCCCGAGTTTTGCAGGCGCCGAGCCTCTGTAGTTTGCAGGATGATTTTGAGAGAAACGGACGTACTTTCTAGACGATCCCTTCCGTATAGCCCGAAGAAAAGATATTTGGACAGAGATTCGAAGCACGAAATTCGCGCCACTACTTAGTGCCCCACTGAACGCGCGCGAAGGCTGCCTGCCGAGTCCTTACTCTTCCTTAGACACATTGATTTTGAAAACGGAACAAGCGAGTAAAAGAGCGATCTGCCCCACCCGTGCTCGGGAATCGAACCCCGCGACTCCGCGTGTTCCAACTCTACTTGAACTACAGGTCGGTAAGCTGGGGACCAGCCAATGCCACAGTATATAGTGCACATATGAACGGGGGGGAGCAGACCGCCACACACCGCAAGAGTAAAAACTGGTGGAGGAGAGGCAACTATCAGGCCACCCCGCCCAACCGTGAGAAACAAGGGTTCGCCGCCGATCCGAAGACACTCATTTGGGCAAATGAGTCAACACCTACATGAACACACATAGCGGGGTCTCACCGCGCAAAACACGCCTACGAACGACCGCAGCGCTCTCTCGGGAATTGCTGGCAACGCTATAACGCGACATTATCGTTATAACCGTAACATACCCTGCACTGGTAAAACAAATGTAAAAAGTTGCACACCAAATGATGGCAATCAAGGGTGCAAAAACTAAAGTATATATTCACGATGTCGAACTCAACTAGACGTCAATTGGTGTGCAAATATTAGACGTTTTGTTTACGTTTTGATAACTACACTGAAAAAACAAAGGTGCTATCTAATGCCTTTTAAAGGCGTCAGTGAAATAGTGCCTCTAGAAAGGTGCTGCCGCCCCCCAAAAGTGCTTTTTTGGCACAAATCGTTCCTCTACAAAGGCACGAGTGCAGCAACACCCCTTAAAATTCAATAGCACCCTTAAAAGGGTGCCTTTGTTTTTCCAGTGCAGTGTTCAATATTTGCACACTACCAAGTGTGCGGCTCAGTTAAACACCGTGTCATGTGCAAAATCATCAGTTACACACTTCAACGTGCAATATTTGCACACTTGTTTTACCAGTGTAGACTTGACCCGGGACGGCGATCGGTGGCGCCGCCACACGTCCGGGTGAAGGGCCTTTGGGTGCCGGCTGGGCGGACTTCTCAAGAAAGGAACCCAAAAAAGCAATCGCCATCTTTTGATATGTCGTCCCTCGCACTTCAAAACGCGCGAATAGTTATTTGCTGAGTGAACAGGACAAAAGAAAACTCCACACTTTGATGTCTTTTCGCCTTCCGCGACGGCGTTAGAATAGCTCGTGGCCAGGAGCGACCGCCGGTATCTCGCCTCCATGGCCCAGTCGGTAGAGCACCCGCCCAGAGCGTCGCAGGTCGACGGTTCGACTCCAGGCTCGGCAACATTTTTCGCTTTCCGCTTAGTGTTAGTGTTAGGCCTCAGGGCCGACCTGAAGTTCAAGTAGAATTGGAACACGGCTCACCTCCGTTGGCTGGGTAGCTTTGGTGGCAGGGTCACTGTAACTGTCGAATTGACTCGGCGCTCGTGGTTGTGGGTTCGAATCCCGCGTACCGCTGATGGTAAGGCCTCTGAATCTGGGTTTCAGTCTTGCTCACCTTGCGACACCCGTAAGTCCAACAACCCAAGTCCTCTTCAATCCGTTTAAGTAGCTTTCACTAGCTGCGCGGGGCCCGTCACAGATACGGGTGAGGCACACTTTTATTTTTCTTTCCCAATTTCTTTTTTTAATAAAAATTGATCTGACAGGCCAAAAACATTCGAGTGGAATGAACACAGTCGGCTCTCACCAATCCCCCAATCCGTCATTCGCGTTACGAACCCTCCAAATTAGGGCAATGCCAGCTCTCATGGCGCCTGATGGGTAGGCACAATCTTGCATGCCGTGCATGCGTGTATTGCGGGATGGCCTACCCCGAGTTTTGCAGGCGCCGAGCCTCTGTAGTTTGCAGGATGATTTTGAGAGAAACGGACGTACTTTCTAGACGATCCCTTCCGTATAGCCCGAAGAAAAAGATATTTGGACAGAGATTCGAAGCACGAAATTCGCGCCACTACTTAGTGCCCCACTGAACGCGCGCGCGAAGGCTGCCTGCCGAGTCCTTACTCTTCCTTAGACACATTGATTTTGAAAACGGAACAAGCGAGTAAAAGAGCGATCTGCCCCACCCGTGCTCGGGAATCGAACCCCGCGACTCCGCGTGTTCCAACTCTACTTGAACTACAGGTCGGTAAGCTGGGGACCAGCCAATGCCACAGTATATAGTGCTCATATGAAGTGCAGACCGCCACACATTCAAGAGTAAAACTGGTGGAGGAGAGGCAACTATCAGGCCACCCCGCCCAACCGTGAGAAACAAGGGTTCGCCGCCGATCCGAAGACACTCATTTCAGTCAACAATGAACACACATACGAACGACCGCAGCTCTCTCTCGGGAATTGCTGGCAACGACATTATTACCCTTGTTTGCACACCAAATGATGTGCAGTATCAAAGTGCAAAAACTAAACACTTCACGACGAACTCAACTTCAATTGGTGTTCAAATATTAGACGTTTTGTTTACGTTTTGATAACTACACTGAAAAAACAAAGGTGCTATCTAATGCCTTTTAAAGGCGTCAGTGAAATAGTGCCTCTAGAAAGGTGCTGCCGCCCCCCCAAAAGTGCTTTTTTGGCACAAATCGTTCCTCTACAAAGGCACGAGTGCAGCAACACCCCTTAAAATTCAATAGCACCCTTAAAAGGGTGCCTTTGTTTTTCCAGTGCAGTGTTCAATATTTGCACACTACCAAGTGTGCGGCTCAGTTAAACACCGTGTCATGTGCAAAATCATCAGTTACACACTTCAACGTGCAATATTTGCACACTTGTTTTACCAGTGTAGACTTGACCCGGGACGGCGATCGGTGGCGCCGCCACACGTCCGGGTGAAGGGCCTTTGGGTGCCGGCTGGGCGGACTTCTCAAGAAAGGAACCCAAAAAAGCAATCGCCATCTTTTGATATGTCGTCCCTCGCACTTCAAAACGCGCGAATAGTTATTTGCTGAGTGAACAGGAAAAAAGAAAACTCCACACTTTGATGTCTTTTCGCCTTCCGCGACGGCGTTAGAATAGCTCGTGGCCAGGAGCGACCGCCGGTATCTCGCCTCCATGGCCCAGTCGGTAGAGCACCCGCCCAGAGCGTCGCAGGTCGACGGTTCGACTCCAGGCTCGGCAACATTTTTCGCTTTCCGCTTAGTGTTAGTGTAAGGCGCCAGGGCCGACCTGAAGTTCAAGTAGAATTGGAACACGGCTCACCTCCGTTGGCTGGGTAGCTTTGGTGGCAGGGTCACTGTAACTGTCGAATTGACTCGGCGCTCGTGGTTGTGGGTTCGAATCCCGCGTACCGCTGATGGTAAGGCCTCTGAATCTGGGTTTCAGTCTTGCTCACCTTGCGACACCCGTAAGTCCAACAACCAAGTCCTCTTCAATCCGTTTAAGTAGCTTCCAATAGCTGCGCGGGGCCCGTCACAGATACGGGTGAGGCACACTTTTATTTTTCTTCCCCAATTTCTTTTTTTAATAAAAATTGATCTGACAGGCCAAAAACATTCGAGTGGAATGAACACAGTCGGCTCTCACCAATCCCCCAATCCGTCATTCGCGTTACGAACCCTCCAAATTAGGGCAATGCCAGCTCTCATGGCGCCTGATGGGTAGGCACAATCTTGCATGCTGTGCATGCGTGTATTGCGGGATGGCCTACCCCGAGTTTTGCAGGCGCCGAGCCTCTGTAGTTTGCAGGATGATTTTGAGAGAAACGGACGTACTTTCTAGACTATCCCTTCCGTATAGCCCGAAGAAAAAGATGTTTGGACAGAGATTCGAAGCACGAAATTCGCGCCACTACTTAGTGCCCCACTGAACGCGCGCGGGTACGGCGTCACGGCGAAAACTGCCTGCCGAGTCCTTACTCTTCCTTAGACACATTGATTAAGAAAACGGAACAAGCGAGTAAAAGAGCGATCTGCCCCACCCGTGCTCGGGAATCGAACCCCGCGACTCCGCGTGTTCCAACTCTACTTGAACTACAGAGGTCGGTAAGCTGGAGACCAGCCAATGCCACAGTACATAGTGCACATATAAACGGGGGGGGGGGGGAGGCAGACCGCCACACACCGCAAGAGTCAAACTGGTGGAGGAGAGGCAACTATCAGGCCACCCCGCCCAACCGTGAGAAACAAGGGTTCGCCGCCGACCCAAAAACTCATTTGGGCAAATGAGTCAACACCTTTGACACATACTACGAACGACCGCAGCGCTCTCTCTCGGGAATTGCTGGCAACGCTATAACGCGACATTATCGTTAAAAAACTGGTAAAAAGTTGCACACCAAATGAGCAGTATCAAGGGTGCAAAAACTAAACATCACGATGTCGAACTCAACTGCAAATATTAGACCGTTTTAAACTACACTGAAAAAACAAAGGTGCTATCTAAGCCTTTTAAAATAGTGAAATAGTGCCTCTAGAAAGGTGCTGCCGCCCCCAAAAGTGCTTTTTTGGCACAAATCGTTCCTCTACAAAGGCACGAGTGCAGCAACACCCCTTAAAATTCAATAGCACCCTTAAAAGGGTGCCTTTGTTTTTCCAGTGCAGTGTTCAATATTTGCACACTACAAAGTGTGCGGCTCAGTTAAACACCGTGTCATGTGCAAAATCATCAGTTACACACTTCAACGTGCAATATTTGCACACTTGTTTTACCAGTGTGGACTTGACCCGGGACGGCGATCGGTGGCGCCGCCACACGTCCGGGTGAAGGGCCTTTGGGTGCCGGCTGGGCGGACCTCTCAAGAAAGGAACCCAAAAAAGCAATCGCCATCTTTTGATATGTTGTCCCTCGCACTTCAAAACGCGCGAATAGTTATTTGCTGAGTGAACAGGAAAAAAGAAAACTCCACACTTTGATGTCTTTTCGCCTTCCGCGACGGCGTAGAATGGCTCGTGGCCAGGAGCGACCGCCGGTATCTCGCCTCCATGGCCCAGTCGGTAGAGCACCCGCCCAGAGCGTCGCAGGTCGACGGTTCGACTCCAGGCTCGGCAACATTTTTCGCTTTCCGCTTAGTGTTAGTGTAAGGCTTAGGGCCGACCTGAAGTTCAAGTAGAATTGGAACACGGCTCACCTCCGTTGGCTGGGTAGCTCTGGTGGCAGGGTCACTGTAACTGTCGAATTGACTCGGCGCTCGTGGTTGTGGGTTCGAATCCCGCGTACCGCTGATGGTAAGGCCTCTGAATCTGGGTTTCAGTCTTGCTCACCTTGCGACACCCGTAAGTCCAACAACCAAAGTCCTCTTCAATCCGTTTAAGTAGCTTTCATTAGCTGCGCGGGGCCCGTCACAGATACGGGTGAGGCACACTTTTTTTTTTTCTTCCCCAATTTCTTTTTTAATAAAAATTGATCTGACAGGCCAAAAACATTCGAGTGGAATGAACACAGTCGGCTCTCACCAATCCCCCAATCCGTCATTCGCGTTACGAACCCTCCAAATTAGGCAATGCCAGCTCTCATGGCGCCTGATGGGTAGGCACAATCTTGCATGCCGTGCATGCGTGTATTGCGGGATGGCCTACCCCGAGTTTTGCAGGCGCCGAGCCTCTGTAGTTTGCAGGATGATTTTGAGAGAAACGGACGTACTTTCTAGACGATCCCTTCCGTATAGCCCGAAGAAAAAGATATTTGGACAGAGATTCGAAGCACGAAATTCGCGCCACTACTTAGTGCCCCACTGAACGCGCGCGCGAAGGCTGCCTGCCGAGTCCTTACTCTTCCTTAGACACATTGATTTTGAAAACGAAACAAGCGAGGACAAGGGCGATCTGCCCCACCTGTGCTCGGGAATCGAACCCCGCAACTCCGCGTGTTCCAACTCTACTTGAACTACAGGAGGTCGGTAAGCTAGGGAGTAGCCAATGCAGCAGTATAAAGTGCACATGAGCGGGGGGCGCAGACCGCCACACACCGCAAGAGTAAAGCTGGTGGAGGAGAGGCAACTAACAGGCCGCCCCGCCCAACCGTGAGACGCCGCCGCGAAGACACTCATTGCAAATTCAACAACTCTACGGGGTCTGAACTACAGGTCGAATTGTAAGCTGGGGACCAGCCAATGCACTGGTAAAACAAAGTAAAAAGTTGCACACCAAATAGTGCAGTATATATTCACGATGTCGAACTCAACTAGACGTCAATTGGTGTGCAAATATTAGACGTTTTGTTTACGTTTTGATAACTACACTGAAAAAACAAAGGTGCTATCTAATGCCTTTTAAAGGCGTCAGTGAAATAGTGCCTCTAGAAAGGTGCTGCCGCCCCCCAAAGTGCTTTTTTGGCACAAATCGTTCCTCTACAAAGGCACGAGTGCAGCAACACCCCTTAAAATTCAATAGCACCCTTAAAAGGGTGCCTTTGTTTTTCCAGTGTAGTGTTCAATATTTGCACACGGCTCAGTTAAACACCATGTCATGTGCAAAATCATCAGTTACACACTTAAAGGTGCAATATTTGCACACTTGTTTTACCAGTGTGGACTTGACCCGGGACGGCGATCGGTGGCGCCGCCACACGTCCGGGTGAAGGGCCTTTGGGTGCCGGCTGGGCGGACCTCTCAAGAAAGGAACCCAAAAAAGCAATCGCCATCTTTTGATATGTTGTCCCTCGCACTTCAAAACGCGCGAATAGTTATTTGCGGAGTGAACAGGAAAAAAAGAAAACTCCACACTTTGATGTCTTTTCGCCTTCCGCGACGGCGTAGAACGGCTCGTGGCCAGGAGCGACCGCCGGTATCTCGCCTCCATGGCCCAGTCGGTAGAGCACCCGCCCAGAGCGTCGCAGGTCGACGGTTCGACTCCAGGCTCGGCAACATTTTTCGCTCTCCGCTTGGCGTTGGTGTAAGGCCCCAGGGCCGACCTGAAGTTCAAGTAGAATTGGAACACGGCTCACCTCCGTTGGCTGGGTAGCTTTGGTGGCAGGGTCACTGTAACTGTCGAATTGACTCGGCGCTCGTGGTTGTGGGTTCGATTCCCGCGTACCGCTGATGGTAAGGCCTCTGAATCTGGGTTTCAGTCTTGCTCACCTTGCGACACCCGTAAGTCCAACAACCAAGTCCTCTTCAATCCGTTTAAGTAGCTTTCATTAGCTGCGCGGGGCCCGTCACAGATACGGGTGAGGCACACTTTTATTTTTCTTCCCCAATTTCTTTTTTTAATAAAAATTGATCTGACAGGCCAAAAACATTCGAGTGGAATGAACACAGTCGGCTCTCACCAATCCCCCAATCCGTCATTCGCGTTACGAACCCTCCAAATTAGGGCAATGCCAGCTCTCATGGCGCCTGATGGGTAGGCACAATCTTGCATGCCGTGCATGCGTGTATTGCGGGATGGCCTACCCCGAGTTTTGCAGGCGCCGAGCCTCTGTAGTTTGCAGGATGATTTTGAGAGAAACGGACGTACTTTCTAGACGATCCCTTCCGTATAGCCCGAAGAAAAAGATATTTGGACAGAGATTCGAAGCACGAAATTCGCGCCACTACTTAGTGCCCCACTGAACGCGCGCGGGTACGGCGTCACGGCGAAGGCTGCCTGCCGAGTCCTTACTCTTCCTTAGACACATTGATTTTGAAAACGGAACAAGCGAGTAAAAGAGCGATCTGCCCCACCCGTGCTCGGGAATCGAACCCCGCGACTCCGCGTGTTCCAACTCTACTTGAACTACAGGTCGGTAAGCTGGGGACCAGCCAATGCCACAGTATATAGTGCACATATGAACGGGGGGAGCAGACCGCCACACACCGCAAGAGTAAAAACTGGAGGAGG
Source organism: Papaver armeniacum (assembly GCA_023531295.1). NCBI lineage: Eukaryota > Viridiplantae > Streptophyta > Magnoliopsida > Ranunculales > Papaveraceae > Papaver > Papaver armeniacum. Next base: position 26,967 of record JAJJWW010006869.1, read on the forward strand.
AGAGGAAACTATCAGGCCACCCCGCCCAACCGTGAGAAACAAGAGTTCGCCGCCGATCCGAAGACACTCATTTGGGCAAATGAGTCAACACCTACATGAACACACATAGCGGGGTCTCACCGCGCAAAACACGCCTACGAACGACCGCAGCGCTCTCTCTCGGGAATTGCTGGCAACGCTATAACGCGACATTATCGTTATAACCGTAACATACCCTGCACTGGTAAAACAAATGTAAAAAGTTGCACACCAAATGATGTGCAGTATCAAGGGTGCAAAAACTAAACACTTCACGATGTCGAACTCAACTAGACGTCAATTGGTGTGCAAATATTAGACGTTTTGTTTACGTTTTGATAACTACACTGAAAAAACAAAGGTGCTATCTAATGCCTTTTAAAGGCGTCAGTGAAATAGTGCCTCTAGAAAGGTGCTGCCGCCCCCCAAAAGTGCTTTTTTGGCACAAATCGTTCCTCTACAAAGGCACGAGTGCAGCAACACCCCTTAAAATTCAATAGCACCCTTAAAAGGGTGCCTTTGTTTTTCCAGTGCAGTGTTCAATATTTGCACACTACCAAGTGTGCGGCTCAGTTAAACACCGTGTCATGTGCAAAATCATCAGTTACACACTTCAACGTGCAATATTTGCACACTTGTTTTACCAGTGTAGACTTGACCCGGGACGGCGATCGGTGGCGCCGCCACACGTCCGGGTGAAGGGCCTTTGGGTGCCGGCTGGGCGGACCTCTCAAGAAAGGAACCCAAAAAAGCAATCGCCATCTTTTGATATGTCGTCCCTCGCACTTCAAAACGCGCGAATAGTTATTTGCTGAGTGAACAGGAAAAAAAGAAAACTCCACACTTTGATGTCTTTTCGCCTTCCGCGACGGCGTTAGAATAGCTCGTGGCCAGGAGCGACCGCCGGTATCTCGCCTCCATGGCCCAGTCGGTAGAGCACCCGCCCAGAGCGTCGCAGGTCGACGGTTCGACTCCAGGCTCGGCAACATTTTTCGCTTTCCGCTTAGTGTTAGTTTAAGGCCTCAGGGCCGACCTGAAGTTCAAGTAGAATTGGAACACGGCTCACCTCCGTTGGCTGGGTAGCTCTGGTGGCAGGGTCACTGTAACTGTCGAATTGACTCGGCGCTCGTGGTTGTGGGTTCGAATCCCGCGTACCGCTGATGGTAAGGCCTCTGAATCTGGGTTTCAGTCTTGCTCACCTTGCGACACCCGTAAGTCCAACAACCAAAGTCCTCTCCAATCCGTTTAAGTAGCTTTCATTAGCTGCGCGGGGCCCGTCACAGATACGGGTGAGGCACCCTTTTTTTTCTTCCCTGATTTCTTTTTTTATAAAAATTGATCTGACAGGCCAAAAACATTCGAGTGGAATGAACCCAGTTGGCTCTCACCAATCCCCCTATCCGTCATTCGCGTTACGAACCCTCCAAATTAGGGCAATGCCAGCTCTCATGGCGCCTGATGGGTAGGCACAATCTTGCATGCCGTGCATGCGTGTATTGCGGGAACCCCGATTTTGCAGGCGCCGAGCCTCTGTAGTTTGCAGGATGATTTTGAGAGAAACGGACGTACTTTCTAGACGATCCCTTCCGTATAGCCCGAAGAAAAAGATATTTGGACAGAGATTGAAGCACGAAATTCGCGCCACTACTTAGTGCCCCACTGAACGCGTCACGGCGAAAACTGCCTGCCGAGTCCTTACTCTTCCTTAGACACATTGATTTTGAAAACGAAACAAGCGAGGACAAGGGCGATCTGCCCCACCCGTGCTCGGGAATCGAACCCCGCGACTCCGCGTGTTCCAACTCTACTTGAACTACAGGTCGGTAAGCTGGGGAGCAGCCAATGCCGCATTATAAAGTGCACATATGAACGGGGGGCGCAGACCGCCACACACCGCAAGAGTAAAAACTGGTGGAGGAGAGGCAACTAACAGGCCGCCCCGCCCAACCGTGAGAAACAAGGGTTCGCCGCCGATCCGAAGACATTCATTTGGGCAAATGAGTCAACACCTACATTAACACACATAGCGGGGTCTCACCGCGCAAAACACGCCTACGAACGACCGCAGCGCTCTCTCTCGGGAATTGCTGGCAACGCTATAACGCGACATTATCGTTATAACCGTAACATACCCTGCACTGGTAAAACAAATGTAGAAAGTTGCACACCAAATGATGTGCAGTATCAAGGGTGCAAAAACTAAACACTTCACGATGTCGAACTCAACTAGACGTCAATTGGTGTGCAAATATTAGACGTTTTGTTTACGTTTTGATAACTACACTGAAAAAACAAAGGTGCTATCTAATGCCTTTTAAAGGCGTCAGTGAAATAGTGCCTCTAGAAAGGTGCTGCTGGCCCCCAGAGGTGCTATTTTTGGCACAAATCGTTCCTCTACAAAGGCACTAGTGCAGCAGCACCCCTTAAAATTCAATAGCACCCTTAAAAGGGTGCCTTTGTTTTTCCAGTGCAGTGTTCAATATTTGCACACTACCAAGTGTGCGGCTCAGTTAAACACCATGTCATGTGCAAAATCATCAGTTACACACTTAAAGGTGCAATATTTGCACACTTGTTTTACCAGTGTGGACTTGACCCGGGACGGCGATCGGTGGCGCCGCCACACGTCCGGGTGAAGGGCCTTTGGGTGCCGGCTGGGCGGACTTCTCAAGAAAGGAACCCAAAAAAGCAATCGCCATCTTTTGATATGTCGTCCCTCGCACTTCAAAACGCGCGAATAGTTATTTGCTGAGTGAACAGGAAAAAAGAAAACTCCACACTTTGATGTCTTTTCGCCTTCCGCGACGGCGTTAGAATAGCTCGTGGCCAGGAGCGACCGCCGGTATCTCGCCTCCATGGCCCAGTCGGTAGAGCACCCGCCCAGAGCGTCGCAGGTCGACGGTTCGACTCCAGGCTCGGCAACATTTTTCGCTTTCCGCTTAGTGTTAGTGTAAGGCCTCAGGGCCGACCTGAAGTTCAAGTAGAATTGGAACACGGCTCACCTCCGTTGGCTGGGTAGCTTTGGTGGCAGGGTCACTGTAACTGTCGAATTGACTCGGCGCTCGTGGTTGTGGGTTCGAATCCCGCGTACCGCTGATGGTAAGGCCTCTGAATCTGGGTTTCAGTCTTGCTCACCTTGCGACACCCGTAAGTCCAACAACCCAAGTCCTCTTCAATCCGTTTAAGTAGCTTTCATTAGCTGCGCGGGGCCCGTCACAGATACGGGTGAGGCACACTTTTATTTTTCTTCCCCAATTTCTTTTTTTAATAAAAATTGATCTGACAGGCCAAAAACATTCGAGTGGAATGAACCAATCGGCTCTCACCAATCCTCCAATCCGTCATTCGCGTTACGAACCCTCCAAATTAGGGCAATGCCAGCTCTCATGGCGCCTGATGGGTAGGCACAATCTTGCATGCCGTGCATGCGTGTATTGCGGGATGGCCTACCCGAGTTTTGCAGGCGCCGAGCCTCTGTAGTTTGCAGGATGATTTTGAGAGAAACGGACGTACTTTCTAGACGATCCCTTCCGTATAGCCCGAAGAAAAAGATATTTGGACAGAGATTCGAAGCACGAAATTCGCGCCACTACTTAGTGCCCCACTGAACGCGCGCGCGAAGGCTGCCTGCCGAGTCCTTACTCTTCCTTAGACACATTGATTTTGAAAACGGAACAAGCGAGTAACAAGCAGGCCCGCCCTTCCGCCAAACGAAGTTGCCAGCTCCGCTTCGCTGCGCCGGCAACTCCGTTCGGCAGGGGCCGGGCCTGCTTGGCCTGCCGGCGGCGATGGTCGGGCCTGCGGCCCGACCATTTCTGTCACGCGATTTGCTGAAGAACATAATCAAATGATGTAACGGGCCTTCGGCCCGCAAAGCCCGTCGTCCTTAAAATTTGCCCCGTAGACACGAGAAAGGGATGTAACGGTGAAACACCGCGACTACAACCCACCCTTCTGCTTAGAAAACGTTTTTTGGGGTGGGGGGAGGGAGTTTCTTACCTCTTTTGCGGTTCTGGGCCTTCTTTTACATTTAATTGTTCACTACAGCAATTTTTAGCTTATTTTCGTCAAAAAAGACCCTCTAGCGCCTAAACGGTTAGAGATAGAGCCAAACGGACGAAATTTTCGCCCAAAGGGCTCTACTTTGACAAGTTACCCCTTAGGAGACCATCCAATATTTTCTAAAATTAAAAATTTATTTTTGCCACTTTTGTGGCCACGCCCAAACGGTGATTTAGACCGCCTAAAATTAATAAACGGTGAGAGAAACTCCCTCTAGCGCCCAAACGGTGAAGATAGAGCAAAACGGACAAAATTTTCGCCCAAAGGGCTCTACTTTGACGAGTTACCCCTTAGGAGATCATAAAAAAAATATTTTTTTCTGACTTTTTTGACCTACCTTATTTTCTTTGATACCCCCTTTCAGCCCCTTAGGGTGGTTGCCAGGATTTGCCGTAGGCGTTTCGTTTTCTAGGAGTGGACCTTAAGATACCCTGAAAATTTGAAGTCTCTAGCACATCTCCTTCTAGTGGAACAGACAGACAGACAGACAGACAGACAGACAGACAGACAGACAGACAGACACGAGGTCGTTTGCATAAGCCCGCTGGATAGCTTTTTCAAAGCAGAAGGGCGGGCTAAAAAGTGCCTCTAGAAAGGTGCTGCCGCCCCCAAAAGTGCTTTTTGGCACAAATCGTTCCTCTACAAAGGCACGAGTGCAGCAGCACCCCCAAAATTCAATAGCACCCTTAAAAGGGTGCCTTTGTTTTCCAGTGCAGTGTTCAATATTTGCACACTACCAAGTGTGCGGCCAGTTAAACACCGTGTCATGTGCAAAATCATCAGTTACACACTTCAACGTGCAATATTTGCACACTTGTTTTACCAGTGTAGACTTGACCCGGGACGGCGATCGGTGGCGCCGCCACACGTCCGGTTGAAGGGCCTTTGGGTGCCGGCTGGGCGGACTTCTCAAGAAAGGAACCCAAAAAGCAATCGCCATCTTTTGATATGTCGTCCCTCGCACTTCAAAACGCGCGAATAGTTATTTGCTGAGTGAACAGGAAAAAAGAAAACTCCACACTTTGATGTCTTTTCGCCTTCCGCGACGGCGTTAGAATAGCTCGTGGCCAGGAGCGACCGCCGGTATCTCGCCTCCATGGCCCAGTCGGTAGAGCACCCGCCCAGAGCGTCGCAGGTCGACGGTTCGACTCCAGGCTCGGCAACATTTTTCGCTTTCCGCTTAGTGTTCGTGTTAGGCCTCAGGGCCGACCTGAAGTTCAAGTAGAATTGGAACACGGCTCACCTCCGTTGGCTGGGTAGCTTTGGTGGCAGGGTCACTGTAACTGTCGAATTGACTCGGCGCTCGTGGTTGTGGGTTCGAATCCCGCGTACCGCTGATGGTAAGGCCTCTGAATCTGGGTTTCAGTCTTGCTCACCTTGCGACACCCGTAAGTCCAACAACCCAAGTCCTCTTCAATCCGTTTAAGTAGCTTTCACTAGCTGCGCGGGGCCCGTCACAGATACGGGTGAGGCACCCTTTTATTTTTCTTCCCCAATTTCTTTTTTTAATAAAAATTGATCTGACAGGCCAAAACATTCGAGTGGAATGAACACAGTCGGCTCTCACCAATCCCCAATCCGTCATTTGCCGTTACGAACCCTCCAAATTAAGGCAATGCAAGCTCTCATGGCGCCTGATGGGTAGGCAACATCTTGCCTGCAGTGCATGCGCGTACTGCGGGCTGGCCTACCCCGAGTTTGCAGGCGCCGAGCCTCTGTAGTTTGCAGGATGATTTTGAGAGAAACAGACGTACTTTCTGGACGATCCCTCCCGTATAGCCCGAAGAAAAAGATATTTGGACAGAGATTCGAAGCACGAAATTCGCGCCACTACTTAGTGCCCCACTGAACGCGCGCGCGAAGGCTGCCTGCCGAGTCCTTACTCTTCCTTAGACACATTGATTTTGAAAACGGAACAAGCGAGTAAAAGAGCGATCTGCCCCACCCGTGCTCGGGAATCGAACCCCGCGACTCCGCGTGTTCCAACCTACTTGAACTACAGGTCGGTAAGCTGGGGACCAGCCAATGCCACAGTATATAGTGCACATATGAACGGGGGGCGCAGACCGCCACACACCGCAAGAGTAAAACTGGTGGAGGAGAGGCAACTAACAGGCCGCCCCGCCCAACCGTGAGAAACAAGGGTTCGCCGCCGATCCGAAGACACTCATTTGGGCAAATGAGTCAACACCTACATGAACACACATAGCGGGGTCTCACCGCGCAAAACACGCCTACGAACGACCGCAGCGCTCTCTCTCTCGGAATTGCTGGCAACGCTATAACGCGACATTATCGTTATAACGTAACATACCCTGCACTGGTAAAACAAATGTAAAAGTTGCACACCAAATGATGTGCAGTATCAAGGGTGCAAAAACTAAACACTTCATGATGTCGAACTCAACTAGACGTCAATTGGTGTGCAAATATTAGACGTTTTGTTTACGTTTTGATAACTACACTGAAAAAACAAAGGTGCTATCTAATGCCTTTTAAAGGCGTTAGTGAAATAGTGCCTCTAGAAAGGTGCTATTTTAGGCACAAATCGTTCCTCTACAAAGGCACGAGTGCAGCAACACCCCTTTAAAATTCAATAGCACCCTTAAAGGGTGCCTTTGTTTTTCCAGTGCAGTGTTCAATATTTGCACACTACCAAGTGTGCGGCTCAGTTAAACACCGTGTCATGTGCAAAATCATCAGTTACACACTTCAACGTGCAATATTTGCACACTTGTTTTACCAGTGTGGACTTGACCCGGGACGGCGATCGGTGGCGCCGCCACACGTCCGGGTGAAGGGCCTTTGGGTGCCGGCTGGGCGGACTTCTCAAGAAAGGAACCCAAAAAAAGCAATCGCCATCTTTTGATATGTCGTCCCTCGCACTTCAAAACGCGCGAATAGTTATTTGCTGAGTGAACAGGAAAAAGAAAACTCCACACTTTGATGTCTTTTCGCCTTCCGCGACGGCGTTAGAATAGCTCGTGGCCAGGAGCGACCGCCGGTATCTCGCCTCCATGGCCCAGTCGGTAGAGCACCCGCCCAGAGCGTCGCAGGTCGACGGTTCGACTCCAGGCTCGGCAACATTTTCGCTTTCCGCTTAGTGTTAGTGTTAGGCCTCAGGGCCGACCTGAAGTTCAAGTAGAATTGGAACACGGCTCACCTCCGTTGGCTGGGTAGCTTTGGTGGCAGGGTCACTGTAACTGTCGAATTGACTCGGCGCTCGTGGTTGTGGGTTCGAATCCCGCGTACCGCTGATGGTAAGGCCTCTGAATCTGGGTTTCAGTCTTGCTCACCTTGCGACACCCGTAAGTCCAACAACCCAAGTCCTCTTCAATCCGTTTAAGTAGCTTTCATTAGCTGCGCGGGGCCCGTCACAGATACGGGTGAGGCACACTTTTATTTTTCTTCCCCAATTTCTTTTTTTAATAAAAATTGATCTGACAGGCCAAAAACATTCGAGTGGAATGAACACAGTCGGCTCTCACCAATCCCCCAATCCGTCATTCGCGTTACGAACCCTCCAAATTAGGGCAATGCCAGCTCTCATGGCGCCTGATGGGTAGGCACAATCTTGCATGCCGTGCATGCGTGTATTGCGGGATGGCCTACCCCGAGTTTTGCAGGCGCCGAGCCTCTGTAGTTTGCAGGATGATTTTGAGAGAAACGGACGTACTTTTTAGACGATCCCTTCCGTATAGCCCGAAGAAAAAGATATTTTGACAGAGATTCGAAGCACGAAATTCGCGCCACTACTTAGTGCCCCACTGAACGCGCGCGCGAAGGCTGCCTGCCGAGTCCTTACTCTTCCTTAGACACATTGATTTTGAAAACGGAACAAGCGAGTAAAAGAGCGATCTGCCCCACCCGTGCTCGGGAATCGAACCCCGCGACTCCGCGTGTTCCAACTCTACTTGAACTACAGGTCGGTAAGCTGGGGACCAGCCAATGCCACAGTATATAGTGCAGTATATGAACGGGGAGCAGACGCCACACACCGCAAGAGTAAAACTGGTGGAGGAGAGGCAACTATCAGGCCACCCGCCCAACCGTGAGAAACAAGGGTTCGCCGCCGATCCGAAGACACTCATTTGGGCAAATGAGTCAACACCTACATGAACACACATAGCGGGGTCTCACCGCGCAAAACACGCCTACGAACGACCGCAGCGCTCTCTCTCGGAATTGCTGGCAACGCTATAACGCGACATTATCGTTATAACCGTAACATACCCTGCACTGGTAAAACAAATTAAAAAGTTGCACACCAAAATATGTGAGTATCAAGGGCCTCTAAACACTTCACGATGTCGAACTGCCTAGACCCTGTGCAAAAGTAGACGTTTTGTTTTTTGATAACTACACTGAAAAAACAAATCGTTCCTTTTCTCAGTGAAATAGTGCACTAGAAAGTGCAGCAAAACACAAATCGTTCCTCTACAAAGGCATGAGTGCAGCAAAATTCAATAGCACCCTTAAAAGGGTGCCTTTGTTTTTCCAGTGCAGTGTTCAATATTTGCACACTACCAAGTGTGCAGCTCAGTTAAACACCGTGTTATGTGCAAAATCATCAGTTACACACTTGAAGGTGCAATATTTGCACACTTGTTTTACCAGTGTAGACTTGACCCGGGACGGCGATCGGTGGCGCCGCCACACGTCCGGGTGAAGGGCCTTTGGGTGCCGGCTGGGCGGACTTCTCAAGAAAGGAACCCAAAAAAGCAATCGCCATCTTTTGATATGTTGTACCCCGCCATTCCAAACGCGCGAATAGTTATTTGCTGAGTAAACAGTGAAAAAGAACCCTCCACACTTTGATGATTTTTTGCCTCCCGCGACGGCCTAGAATGTCTCGTGGCCAGGAGCGACGGCCTGTATCTCGCCTCCATGGCCCAGTCGGTAGAGCACCCGCCCAGAGCGTCGCAGGTCGACGGTTCGACTCCAGGCTCGGCAACATTTTTCGCTTTCCGCTTAGTGTTAGTGTAAGGCGTCAGGGCCGACCTGAAGTTCAAGTAGAATTGGAACACGGCTCACCTCCGTTGGCTGGGTAGCTTTGGTGGCAGGGTCACTGTAACTGTCGAATTGACTCGGCGCTCGTGGTTGTGGGTTCGAATCCCGCGTACCGCTGATGGTAAGGCCTCTGAATCTGGGTTTCAGTCTTGCTCACCTTGCGACACCCGTAAGTCCAACAACCCAAGTCCTCTTCAATCCGTTTAAGTAGCTTTCATTAGCTGCGCGGGGCCCGTCACAGATACGGGTGAGGCACACTTTTATTTTTCTTCCCCAATTTCTTTTTTTTAATAAAAATTGATCTGACAGGCCAAAAACATTCGAGTGGAATGAACACAGTCGGCTCTCACCAATCCCCCAATCCGTCATTCGCGTTACGAACCCTCCAAATTAGGGCAATGCCAGCTCTCATGGCGCCTGATGGGTAGGCACAATCTTGCATGCCGTGCATGCGTGTATTGCGGGATGGCCTACCCCGAGTTTTGCAGGCGCTGAGCCTCTGTAGTTTGCAGGATGATTTTGAGAGAAACATACGTACTTTCTGGACGATCCCTTCCGTATGGCCCGAGGAAAAAGATATTTTGACAGAGATTCGAAGCACGAAACTTCGCGCCACTACTTAGTGCCCCACGGAACGCGCGCGCGAAGGCTGCCTGCCGAGTCCTTACTCTTCCTTAGACACATTGATTTTGAAAACGGAACAAGCGAGTAAAAGAGCGATCTGCCCCACCCGTGCTCGGGAATCGAACCCCGCGACTCCGCGTGTTCCAACTCTACTTGAACTACAGGTCGGTAAGCTGGGGACCAGCCAATGCCACAGTATATAGTGCACATATGAACGGGGGAGCAGACCGCCACAACTCAAGAGTAAAACTGGTGGAGGAGAGGCAACTATCAGGCCACCCCGCCCAACCGTGAGAAACAAGGGTTCGCCGCCGATCCGTTTATTCATTTGGGCAAATGAGTCAACACCTACATGAAAACACATAGCGGGGTCTCACCGCGCAAAACACGCCTACGAACGAGCAGCGCTCTCTCTCGGGAATTGTGGAAATAAGTGTTAAACAAACGTCCTGCACTGGTAAAACAAATGTTTAAAAATGTGTGTAAAACTAAACACTTCACGATGTCGAACTCAACTAGACGTCAATTGGGTGCTAGCCGCCCCCACTGAAAAAAGTGCTATCTAATTTTTGGCACAAATCGTTCCTCTACAAAGGCACGAGTGCAGCAAATCGTTCCTCTACAAAGGCACTTAAAATTCAATAGCACCCTTAAAAGGGTGCCTTTGTTTTTTCCAGTGTGGTGTTCAATATTTGCACACTACTAAGTGTGCGCCTCAGTTAAACACCATGTCATGTGCAAAATCATTAGTTACACACTTAAAGGTGCAATAATTGTACAATTGTTTTACCAGTGTGGACTTGATCCGGGACGGCGATCGGTGGCGCCGCCACACGTCCGGGTGAAGGGCCTTTGGGTGCCGGCTGGGCGGACCTCTCAAGAAAGGAACCCAAAAAAAAGTTCTCGCCATCTTTTGATATGTTGTACCCCGCACTTCAAAACGCGCGAATAGTTATTTGCTGAGTGAACAGGAAAAAAGAAAACTCCACACTTTGATGTCTTTTCGCCTTCCGCGACGGCCTAGAATGGCTCGTGGCCAGGAGCGACCGCCGGTATCTCGCCTCCATGGCCCAGTCGGTAGAGCACCCGCCCAGAGCGTCGCAGGTCGACGGTTCGACTCCAGGCTCGGCAACATTTTTCGCTTTCCGCTTAGTGTTAGTGTAAGGCCCCAGGGCCGACCTGAAGTTCAAGTAGAATTGGAACACGGCTCACCTCCGTTGGCTGGGTAGCTCTGGTGGCAGGGTCACTGTAACTGTCGAATTGACTCGGCGCTCGTGGTTGTGGGTTCGAATCCCGCGTACCGCTGATGGTAAGGCCTCTGAATCTGGGTTTCAGTCTTGCTCACCTTGCGACACCCGTAAGTCCAACAACCCAAGTCCTCTTCAATCCGTTTAAGTAGCTTTCATTAGCTGCGCGGGGCCCGTCACAGATACGGGTGAGGCACACTTTTTTTTTCTTCCCCGCTTTCTTTTTTTATAAAAATTGATCTGACAGGCCAAAAACATTCGAGTGGAATGAACACAGTCGGCTCTCACCAATCCCCTAATCCGTCATTCGCGTTACGAACCCTCCAAATTAGGGCAATGCCTGGCGCCTGATGGGTAGGCACAATCTTGCATGCCGTGCATGCGTGTATTGCGGGATGGCCTACCCCGAGTTTTGCAGGCGCCGAGCCTCTGTAGTTTGCAGGATGATTTTGAGAGAAACGGACGTACTTTCTAGACGATCCCTTCCGTATAGCCCGAGGAAAAAGATATTTTGACAGAGATTCGAAGCACGAAATTCGCGCCACTACTTAGTGCCCCACTGAACGCGCGCGGGTACGGCGTCACGGCGAAGGCTGCCTGCCGAGTCCTTACTCTTCCTTAGACACATTGATTTTGAAAACGAAACAAGCGAGGAAAAGGGCGATCTGCCCCACCCGTGCTCGGGAATCGAACCCCGCGACTCCGCGTGTTCCAACTCTACTTGAACTACAGGTCGGTAAGCTGGGGAGCAGCCAATGCCGCAGTATAAAGTGCACATATGAACGGGGGGCGCAGACCGCCACACACCGCAAGAGTAAAACTGGTGGAGGAGAGGCAACTAACAGGCCGCCCCGCCCAACCGTGAGAAACAAGGGTTCGCCGCCGATCCGAAGATATTCATTTGGGCAAATGAGTCAACACCTACTTTAACACACATAGCGGGGTCTCACCGCGCAAAACACGCCTACGAACGACCGCAGCGCTCTCTCGAATTGCTGGCAACGCTATAACGCGACATTATCGTTATAACCGTAACATTTATAAAACTGCACTGGTAAAACAAATGTAGAAAGTTGCACACCAAATGATGTGCAGTATCAAGTGTGCAAAAACTAAACACTTCATGATGTCGAACTGAACTAGACGTCAATTGGTGTGCAAACATTAGACGTTTTGTTTACGTTTTGATAACTACACTGAAAAAACAAAGGTGCTATCTAATGCCTTTTAAAGGCGTAAAAAGTGAAATAGTGCCTCTTTTTGGCACAAATCGTTCCTCTACAAAGGCACGAGTGCAGCAACACCCCTTAAAATTCAATAGCACCCTTAAAAGGGTGCCTTTGTTTTTCCAGTGCAGTGTTCAATATTTGCACACTACCAAGTGTGCGGCTCAGTTAAACACCGTGTCATGTGCAAAATCATCAGTTACACACTTCAACGTGCAATATTTGCACACTTGTTTTACCAGTGTAGACTTGACCCGGGACGGCGATCGGTGGCGCCGCCACACGTCCGGGTGAAGGGCCTTTGGGTGCCGGCTGGGCGGACTTCTCAAGAAAGGAACCCAAAAAGCAATCGCCATCTTTTGATATGTCGTCCCTCGCACTTCAAAACGCGCGAATAGTTATTTGCTGAGTGAACAGGAAAAAAGAAAACTCCACACTTTGATGTCTTTTCGCCTTCCGCGACGGCGTTAGAATAGCTCGTGGCCAGGAGCGACCGCCGGTATCTCGCCTCCATGGCCCAGTCGGTAGAGCACCCGCCCAGAGCGTCGCAGGTCGACGGTTCGACTCCAGGCTCGGCAACATTTTTCGCTTTCCGCTGAGTGTTAGTTTAAGGCCTCAGGGCCGACCTGAAGTTCAAGTAGAATTCGAACACGGCTCACCTCCGTTGGCTGGGTAGCTTTGGTGGCAGGGTCACTGTAACTGTCGAATTGACTCGGCGCTCGTGGTTGTGGGTTCGAATCCCGCGTACCGCTGATGGTAAGGCCTCTGAATCTGGGTTTCAGTCTTGCTCACCTTGCGACACCCGTAAGTCCAACAACCCAAGTCCTCTTCAATCCGTTTAAGTAGCTTTCACTAGCTGCGCGGGGCCCGTCACAGATACGGGTGAGGCACACTTTTTTTTTTTCTTTCCCAATTTCTTTTTAATAAAAATTGATCTGACAGGCCAAAAACATTCAAGAGTAGAATGAACACAGTCGGCTCTCACCAATCCCCCAATCCGTCATTCGCGTTACGAACCTCCAAATTAGGGCAATGCCAGCTCTCATGGCGCCTGATGGGTAGGCACAATCTTGCATGCCGTGCATGCGTGTATTGCGGGATGGCCTACCCCGAGTTTTGCAGGCGCCGAGCCTCTGTAGTTTGCAGGATGATTTTGAGAGAAACGGACGTACTTTCTAGACGATCCCTTCCGTATAGCCCGAAGAAAAAGATATTTGGACAGAGATTCGAAGCACGAAATTCGCGCCACTACTTAGTGCCCCACTGAACGCGCGCGCGAAGGCTGCCTGCCGAGTCCTTACTCTTCCTTAGACACATTGATTTTGAAAACGGAACAAGCGAGTAAAAGAGCGATCTGCCCCACCCGTGCTCGGGAATCGAACCTCGCGACTCCGCGTGTTCCAACTCTACTTGAACTACAGGTCGGTAAGCTGGGGACCAGCCAATGCCACAGTATATAGCACATACAAACAGTATATATTCACGATGTCGAACTCAACTAGACGTCAATTGGTGAGCAAATATTAGACGTTTTGAGTTTACGTTTGATAACATACACTGCAAAAAAACAAAGGTTCTCGGGAATTGCTGGCAACGCTATAACGCGACATTATCGTTAAAATAGTGATATAGTGCCTCTAGAAAGGTGCTGCCGCCCCCCAAAAGTGCTTTTTTGGTACAAATCGTTCCTCTACAAAGGCACTAGTGCAGCAGCACCCCTTAAAATTCAATAGCATTCTCGAAAGGGTCCCTTTGTTTTTTCAGTGTAGTGTTCAATATTTGCACACTACTAAGTGTGCGGCTCAGTTTAACACCATGTAATGTGCAAAATCATCAGTTACACACTTTAGGGTGCAATATTTGCACACTTGTTTTACCAGTGTAGACTTGAACCGGGACGGCGATCGGTGGCGCCGCCACACGTCCGGGTGAAGGGCCTTGGGTGCCGGCTGGGCGGACTTCTCAAGAAAGGAACCCCCCAAAAGCAATCGCCATCTTTTGATATGTCGTCCCTCGCACTTCAAAACGCGCGAATAGTTATTTGCTGAGTGAACAGGAAAAAGAAAATTCCACACTTTGATGTCTTTTCGCCTTCCGCGACGGCGTTAGAATAGCTCGTGGCCAGGAGCGACCGCCGGTATCTCGCCTCCATGGCTCAGTCGGTAGAGCACCCGCCCAGAGCGTGGGAGGTCGGCGGTTCGACTCCAGGCTTGACAAGATGTTTCGCTTCTCCATGTAGTGTTGGTGTAAGGCCCCAGGGCCGACCTGAAGTTCAAGTAGAATCGGATCACGGCTCACCTCCGTTGGCTGGGTAGCTCTGGTGGCAGGGTCACTGTAACTGTCGAATTGACTCGGCGCTCGTGGTTGTGGGTTCGATTCCCGCGTACCGCTGATGGTAAGGCCTCTGAATCTGGGTTTCAGTCTTGCTCACCTTGCGACACCCGTAAGTCCAACAACCAAGTCCTCTTCAATCCGTTTAAGTAGCTTCCAATAGCTGCGCGGGGCCCGTCGTAGATACGGGTGAGGCACACTTTTATTTTTCTTTCCCAATTTCTTTTTTAATAAAAATTGATCTGACAGGCCAAAAACATTCAAGTAGAATGAACACAGTCGGCTCTCACCAATCCCCCAATCCGTCATTCGCGTTACGAACCCTCCAAATTAGGGCAATGCCAGCTCTCATGGCGCCTGATGGGTAGGCAACATCTCTGCCTGCAGTGCATGCGTGTATTGCGGGGTGGCCTACCCCGGGTCTCGCAGGCGCCGAGCTACCGTAGTTTGTAGGATGACTTTGAAAGAGAACCGGACGTACTTTCTGGACGATCCCTTCCGTATAGCCCGAAGAAAAAGATATTTGGACAGAGATTCGAAGCACGAAATTCGCGCCACTACTTAGTGCCCCACTGAACGCGCGCGAAGGCTGCCTGCCAGTCCTTACTCTTACTTAGACACATTGATTTTGAAAACGGAACAAGCGAGTAAAAGAGCGATCTGCCCCACCCGTGCTCGGGAATCGAACCCCGCGACTCCGCGTGTTCCAACTCTACTTGAACTACAGGTCGGTAAGCTGGGGACCAGCCAATGCCACAGTATATAGTGCAGTATATATTCACGATGTCGAACTCAACTAGACGTCAATTGGTGTGCAAATATTAGACGTTTTGTTTACGTTTTGATAACTACACTGAAAAAACAAAGGTGCTATCTAATGCCTTTTAAAGGCGTTACTGAAATAGTGCCTCTAGAAAGGTGCTGCTGCCCCCAAAAAAGTGCTTTTTTGGCACAAATCGTTCCTCTACAAAGGCACGAGTGCAGCAACACCCTTAAAATTCAATAGCACCCTTAAAAGGGTGCCTTTTGTTTTCCAGTGCAGTGTTCAATATTTGCACACTACCAAGTGTGCGGCTCAGTTAAACACCGTGTCATGTGCAAAATCATCAGTTACACACTTCAACGTGCAATATTTGCACATTTGTTTTACCAGTGTAGACTTGACCCGGGACGGCGATCGGTGGCGCCGCCCACGTCCGGGTGAAGGGCCTGGGTGCCGGCTGGGCGGACTTCTCAAGAAAGGAACCCAAAAAAGCAATCGCCATCTTTTGATATGTTGTTCCCCGCACTTCAAAACGCACAAATAGTTATTTGCTCGAGTGAACAAAAAAAAAAATCTCCACACTTTGATGTCTTTTTCGCCTTCCGCGACGGCGTTAGAATAGCGCGTGGCCAGGAGCGACTACCTGCATCTCGCCTCCATGGCTCAGTCGGTAGAGCGCCCGCCCAGAGCGTCGGAGGTCGACGGTTCGACTCCAGGCTCGGCAACATTTTTCGCTCTCCGCTTGGCGTTGGTGTAAGGCCTCAGGGCCGACCTGAAGTTCAAGTAGAATTGGAACACGGCTCACCTCCGTTGGCTGGGTAGCTTTGGTGGCAGGGTCACTGTAACTGTCGAATTGACTCGGCGCTCGTGGTTGTGGGTTCGAATCCCGCGTACCCCTGATGGTAAGGCCTCTGAATCTGGGTTTCAGTCTTGCTCACCTTGCGACACCCGTAAGTCCAACAACCAAGTCCTCTTCAATCCGTTTAAGTAGCTTCATTAGCTGCGCGGGGCCCGTCACAGATACCTGTGAGGCAGACTTTTATTTTTCTTCCCAATTTCTTTTTTAATAAAAATTGATCTGACAGGCCAAAACATTCGAGTGGAATGAACACAGTCGGCTCTCACCAATCCCTAATCCGTCATTCGCGTTACGAACCCTCCAAATTAGGCAATGCCAGCTCTCATGGCGCCTGATGGGTAGGCTCAATCTTGCATGCCGTGCATGCGTGTATTGGGATGGACTACCCCGAGTTTTGCAGGCGCCGAGCCTCTGTAGTTTGCAGGATGATTTTGAGAGAACGGACGTACTTTCTAGACGATCCCTTCCGTATAGCCCGAAGAAAAAGATATTTGGACAGAGATTAAAGCACGAAATTCGCGCCACTACTTAGTGCCCCACTGAACGCGCGCGGGTACGGCGTCACGGCGAAAACTGCCTGCCAAGTCCTTACTCTTCCTTAGACACATTGATTTAGAAAACGGAACAAGCGAGTAAAAGAGCGATCTGCCCCACCCGTGCTCGGGAATCGAACCTCAGCGACTCCGCGTGTTCCAACTCTACTTGAACTACAGGTCGGTAAGCTGGGGACCAGCCAATGCCACAGTATATAGTGCAGTATATATTCACGATGTCGAACTCAACTAGACGTCAATTGGTGTGCAAATATTAGACGTTTTGTTTACGTTTGGGCAAATGAACTACACTGAAAAAACAAAGGTGCTATCTAATGCCTTTTAAAGGCGTCGCGTGTTAAAATAGTGATATAGTACTCTAGAAAGGTGCTGCCGCCCCCAAAGTGCTTTTTTGGCACAAATCGTTCCTCTACAAAGGCATGAGTGCAGCAACACCCTTAAAATTCAATAGCACCCTTAAAAGGGTGCCTTTGTTTTTCCAGTGCAGTGTTCAATATTTGCACACTACCAAGTGTGCGGCTCAGTTAAACACCGTGTCATGTGCAAAATCATCAGTTACACACTTCAACGTGCAATATTTGCACACTTGTTTTACCAGTGTAGACTTGAACCGGGACGGCGATCGGTAACGCCGCCACACGTCAGGTGAAGGGCCTTTGGGTGCCGGCTGGGCGGACTTCTCAAGAAAGGAACCCAAAAAAACAATCGCCATCTTTGATATGTCGTCCCTCGCACTTCAAAACGCGCGAATAGTCATTGCTGAGTGAACAGGAAAAAGAAAATTCCACACTTTGATGTCTTTCGCCTTCCGCGACGGCGTTAGAATAGCTCGTGGCCAGGAGCGACCGCCGGTATCTCGCCTCCATGGCCCAGTCGGTAGAGCACCCGCCCCAGAGCGTCGCAGGTCGACGGTTCGACTCCAGGCTCGGCAACATTTTTCGCTTTCCGCTTAGTGTTCGTGTTAGGCCTCAGGGCCGACCTGAAGTTCAAGTAGAATTGGAACACGGCTCACCTCCGTTGGCTGGGTAGCTTTGGTGGCAGGGTCACTGTAACTGTCGAATTGACTCGGCGTGGTTGTGGGTTCGAATCCCGCGTACCGCTGATGGTAAGGCCTCTGAATCTGGGTTTCAGTCTTGCTCACCTTGCGACACCCGTAAG
This sequence comes from Papaver armeniacum, assembly GCA_023531295.1. NCBI lineage: Eukaryota > Viridiplantae > Streptophyta > Magnoliopsida > Ranunculales > Papaveraceae > Papaver > Papaver armeniacum. Next base: position 44,819 of record JAJJWW010006869.1, read on the forward strand.
TCCAACAACCCAAAGTCCTCTTCAATCCGTTTAGTAGCTTTCACTAGCTGCGCGGGGCCCGTCACGAATACGGGTGAGGCACACTTTTTACTTTTTCTTCCCCAATTTCTTTTTTTAATAAAATTGATCTGACAGCCAAAAACATTCGAGTGGAATGAACAGTCGGCTCTCACCAATCCTATCAATCCGTCATTCGCGTTACGAACCCTCCAAATTAGGCAATGCCAGCTCTCATGGCGCCTGATGGGTAGGCACAATCTTGCATGCCGTGCATGCGTGTATTGCGGGATGGCCTACCCCGAGTTTTGCAGGCGCCGAGCCTCTGGTTGCAGGATGATTTTAAGAGAAACGGACGTACTTTCCTAGACGATCCCTTCCCCGTATAGCCCGAAGAAAAAAAAGATATTTGACAGAGATTCGAAGCACGAAATTCGCGCCACTACTTAGTGCCCCACTGAACGCGCGCG
>JAJJWW010006870.1:0-70177 GCA_023531295.1 Papaver armeniacum
TATAGTGATAGGTGTCATAAACACCTTCATTAATATCTATTGGTTATGCTTTCTTTGTTACTTTTCGCGTGAATTATGTATTTTATGAGTGTTTTTGAGTTATTAGGCACTCTGGAGTCGCACGAAGGAAAAGAAGAAGAAATCACTCTATTTGAGCAAGAAGGGTGAAAGTGTCATTTCGTATGCATGTGCTATCGAGAGCACAATGGAGGATGAGGGGCTTTCATGCTATGGTGGCTCTTTTATTCACTCTTGTGGGGTGCCTTGAGTAATTCATATTACTACAAAGACCTTAGTGGATTTTACTCAAGGGAGTCGCACATGTGCAGTTCAAGATAATGGTAATTAGGTCTTGAGTGTTCATCAGTTCGAGCCAGGAGAGACTGCATTTCTCCTTTCCGTTTGCCGGAGATCGAGATGGTGGTTTGTTCATCAGCAGATACTTAGATTTGGTGATTGTTCACCATGGGTCAAGAGCCCTATCTGAAGCCGAGAAGAAGAAAGGAAGAAGGAGCATAGTTGCTGGCGTTCTGGACCAGAAAAGGGGAAGAGATTGAGCTGTTGATGCCACGGATTCTATTGGGTGTTTGAGTTAATCAGCAGGTCAAGTTGTGTATTGGTTGTAACTCAAGAATTGGGTTCGAAATGATGAGTCTTTGGCGAAGTTTCTTGACCTGAAATGGACAAAGAATGAACAAGTTTGCTGCCATTATTTTGGGTGTTGTGTAGTACAATTGATGGGTGTTTTAGGATCTGTAACGGATATGAATAAATGGGTTCTGTGTGAAATTGATTGCAATGCAGGGAAGGAGAGCCAATGGGGAAGAAAATGAGTACAATGGAGTTCTGTCTGTTACCAGATTGGCAGTGGCATACAACGTGTTTGTCAAAAATCCTCAACGACCAGTTTTGTTGTACAAGTGCGTGGCATCACCAGGCTAATCATGGCGTCTGGTTCAGGGGAGTTAGGTCATTACAGAGAGCAGAGAATGAAGGAAGAGAAGTTGATGTGCTGCGATTGTCAGTGACGAATGGATGTCGCTGTGGTGCTAGGCAGTAGATATGAAATGGAGGCTGTTGTTGTGGAAATTGGTGTCGTTCAACGATGGAGCCTGTTTTGTGTGCAATATGGATATAAACGAGCATCACAGGTGGTTGGCCTGTACTGAGGTTGAGCTGCGGTTCAATTTGTGCAGTTGAGCTCAATTGGTTTGCTGCTGAGTGGAGTTTGCAAGCAAGAAGCTGTGGAATGAGATTGGAGGTGGATTTACTGGTGCACAAGAGGTGGAATTGAAGCTGAGTGAGGACTTAACTAAAGATATTGCAGCTGAGTTGCTGTTGGTACAACAGGAGATGATGGTTATTCATGGGAAGTGGCAGCAGTGGAGTGTTGCAGAGATTTGCAGGTTGAACTGGTTAATTGTGAGAAGATGGTAGCTTGACCTGAGACAGATGGTGCTACAGTTTAAGTGGTGGTTTGCCATGGATGCAGGTTAATGGAACTAAGCATGGGAATTAAGCTGAGGACAGGGGGTGTTTGGCTTGCTGCCATTGTTGAGCAGAGAACTGGGAATGATGGTAGTCGATGAAGTTCAGCACGACAAAGTTAGATGGAGGTTCCTGGTGAATAAGAGAAGGTTGCAGCTCGGGTTTGGAGTCGAGTGACTGAGATGGAGGAGGCTGTAGTTGCCGCCATTGAAATGGCTTATGCAGTGGATGTATGTCAGATTGCAGGTGGTATGAGGAGCAGTAAATGCTGCGAAGATGTGTTTGTGAAATTGAAGTTGAGTGAAACTTGGAGAATCTGAAGCTGAGCAAAGGGCTTGTGAAAAGGGAATTTTTGGTTTTGTTGCAGCAGCGGCTATGTTGCAGTATTACAAGAAGCAGTTGTGAGCTGGAGTTGAGTACCTGAGATAGAATGAGGCTGTGCGATTGCAGCTGCGATAAAGGTTGTGCAGGTATTAAGAGAAGTGGTTGTGCTGTTAAGCTGAAATAGATGGAGTTGGAACTGGGAACTGCAGGTGGAGTTCAAACTGGTTAGGAAGCTGTTTGTTGTGGTTGAGTGATGCTGCTGATGGCGATGCAGCTGTAGGAATGAACTGATGGGTTCTCGCGGCAACTGTGAACTGAATGAATGGATCAGCTGAACTGCAGTACAGGATTGTAGGTTCTGGTGTTGGGTATGGTAATGAAACTGAAGGTCTGGAATGCAATGGTGGTTCTGGTGAAACTGTGCGAAAACGCAGCAAGAATGGCAAGCCCGTGGTACTAGTTCCGGGTGCCGGATTTTGGAACCGAAAGTGGGGATCATAATATTTCAGTGAATCACGAAGGGGGTATGTGTTGGATGCATAACTCGACCGCGGCATATACGAGCTACGGTTCACGCTTTTGGGTACGTTTCCGCAAGAAATAAAGAATTGAGTTGGATGATTCTAGTGAATGTTTGAACTTCAGAGGAGTAGATTTGAGCTGCTTGGAGTATGCACTTGCTGGTGACAGTTTTCGATGGTTCAGGTGGTCGGAGACAAATTTTCCGGTGACAAATTTCGGCGACCGGTGAACGGATTCCGGCGATGACGTCAACAATCCGGCGACCCGGTTTTGGACCCAGAATTTCCAGAGACTTATTTTCACACATGGGCTTGGTGGACCACTTGGAGATGGGTTTTGAGAAGACCTAAATGTGGAGTATCCTTTTGGAATGGGAGAAGCATTTAAATAGAAAAGTCTTTCTCTAAACCTAAATATATCTCCATTAGGGAGGCTTCTACTTGTTTTCTAGGGTTTCACATGATAGTTTTCTTCTTTGCTTTCTATGATGATTTCCAAAAACACAAGTAACTAAGTTTTTATTATTGGTTGAAGATGTAGTTGGATTTTGAAAACAAGTTATGGATTTTTATGAATTAGTTTTCTCTCAAAATCATTGTTTGATTTCTACGGGTTATAATAATTGCATGATTGATGTATTGCAATATGATTGAATGTTTGTTTAGTTAAGTCTAGAATTGATTGAACTCACATCCATATCTATAGCTATTTTAGGGTTCATCATCGAGCGATAACCTTGAATACGAGTAGCATGATATGATTGCGGTTTGTAGTGATACATCCTTGTAGTCATATGTAGAAATTGACCTTTGTTCGAATTGTTTGCGCAATGTATTACAATTGCATTGATTAGCCTATTTCTGAAACTTAATGCTCCTAGGAATTGAACTTAATTAGCGCAAGGCGTTAGGTTATTCTTTAGGTAGATTTCACATACGCAGCTCTAATGTGTGTGTTGATGACTTAAGAAATTTACGGAGTATTCTTGCAATAAGATATTCTAGGGCTTTTGATGATAGCGAGATTAAATACGAATTCTATTCATATATTCAAAAACTTGTTTACAATTGAAGATGAAACCTTTATCCAATATTTCACATCCTTGATTTGCGTGCTTTGTTTGCTTTTTGTTTATTTTTATTTACACAATCAGAAAATCCCCCGTGTTACTTATAAGATACCGAAACATATTGACAACCTAGACCTCTCTGTGGGAACGATCCTTTCTTGCCCTTGCTTCATTATATATTTTGAGTAGTAAGAAAGTGTAATTTATTTTTGACGCCTACGACAGCGATCATATAGAACCGCATACAAGACACCTATTGGGATGTCTCCCTTTAGGCTTGTTTATGGTAAACCTTGTCACTTACCCGTGGAAATTGAGCATAAGGTGTTTTGGGCTATTAAGCAATGCAATATGGAGTTGGATGGTACTGGAAGGCAAAGAAAGTTGCAACTTTAAGAGTTAGAGGAGATTCGCAATGATGCATTTGAAAGCTCACAGATTTACAAGGAAAAGACGAAGGCATTTCATGATAATATGATTACAAAGAAACAATTTTGTATTGGGCAGAAAGTGCTTTTGTTTAATTCTCGCTTGCAATTATTTCCGGGTAAATTAAGGTCACGTTGGATTGGACCTTTTATTGTGATTAATGTGTTTTCTCATGGTGCAGTGGAAATTCGTAGTTTAGCTACAGGAAATGAACTTAAAGTGAATGGGCACCGGTTGAAACCATATTATGAGAACTTCTCTTCGGATGTCGTGGAAGGAGTTAATCTTGTGGAAGTACTCCCTCTGGAGGAGTCATATAAAACAAGGAGGTAGTCGGGCTGACGACTTTAAACCAAGCGCTAAATGGGAGGCAACCCATAGGTTTTGTATCTCGTATCTTTTATTTTCTTTTCTTGTCATATTTTTACTTTTTCGGATTTTTTGTCACTTTTTAGTTAAGATTTCCCACCTTGACTTTCTTTGGACGATTCAATTTACATTGAGGACAATGTAAAGTTTAAGTGTGGGGGAGTGGTTAAACATTTGCATTGTAAATTTTTCATAAATTTTCAACTTTTGTGTAAAATAGTGAATAAAAAACTCCAACTTGTGGTTAGTTTAGAGTCACATAGTATACATGTCGCTAAGATTACATCGAGAATCTCATAAGAGTGACTGAACTTAGATATGACAGAGAACATGATCGGGTTTCTTACTTGTATGAGAGTTAAAGTTGGATTTAACCATGCCAGTGGCAAATAAGGTGCAGACTGAATTCGGTATTAGAGTAGTGGTCCCCTATAGTGGAGACTACCCATGTTACATAATGTGAGGCACCGACCTTCAATTCTTTGTACCTGTCTAAATTTTTGCTTTTAGAGTGTGTGTCACCGTACGTAAATTCCGGGCAGAATGGTGAGCTGCCCAACCTCCCACCATAGAAGCACTATTTTGATCTCTTAAATGCTATTTTTATCAATCATGATGGTGACATCGAATTGCTAACTTACATACCACTTGTAATCTTGTTCGCAGTTAGCACCATCCACTTTATCTCTCTACACCAATAGGTCCATATAAACACCATCATCATCAACAAGAGGAGCATCACGAGTTCGAAGGAAAGTTGAAGACGTTCAAGGTTTACAAGCAACGGTACAGAAATGAGCAGATTTCAGATTCAAGTAAAGCAACAAGATAAGGAGCACAATTTTTATAAGTTGAAGACTATTGTATAAGAGCGAATATTATCAAGATGAGAGTTCGAGAAGTTTATAATATCAAGACATACAAGTTGTGAAGAATTGAGCGGTAAAGTACTTACACCATGGCCTTTGTACTTGCATTTTTATATTTGTTTATTTGTATTTCATTTTCTCTTGTCTCAAAAAAAATAATAATTATAAAAAAAAAAAGATTATAAAAAAAAAATATGAAAAAAAGAAAGAAAAAAAAAAGACAAGAGACAAGAGAAAATTTCTTTGGGTTCATTGTTTTGTTTCATTTTGTTTTCATTTTGTATTTGTTTTATTTTTCTTGTCTCATATTAAAAAAAAATAATGTAAAAAAAAAAAAAAACAGAAAAAAAAAATAATAAGAAAAAAAAAAGAGAGACAAGAAAAATTCATTGTATCATATTTTGGGTTTGTATAGTTCGTTTTTAGTTTTGTATTCTTTCAATAAAGCCAATGGAAGAAGGAATATCTACAATGAAGTTTCAAGCAATAAGAAATTAGAGGAAAGAGTTACATTGTCAAGATTCTACGAAGTTCAAGATTTTATCATCAAGAGTTCAAGACCGAAGACGAAGATGAAGACACCAATTGAAGACCTAAGACGTTTCTATGGATGCTGTGAGAGTGGTGCTAGCTGCACGTCGAACGGATAATGAGGTAAGTAAGCATATTCCCACCTTCGTTAAGTGGTTGATTTCCTTTCTTAAAGATCTTCAGAAAAAGGGTTTTCAAAATGAATTAAAAGATGTGGGTTTTCAAAACGATTCGGAGGGTTTTGCCTTCCTACCATTCAACGTGTCTCAGGATTCTCTCTTCACTCCTACCTGGACACATGTGTGACCCATAAAAAGCTGTTTATTATTGAGAGCAATTTCATAAAACCCTTTCTTGTGAGGCAGAGTCGAGACTTTCGATCACTCCGAACCCGAATTTCTTTCGAGAAGGGATGGTTATTTCTCTCTCAACTTTTAAGGATGAAATTGTGTTCATTTATGTGTCTAACTTCTTATGACTAGTGTGCGGAATTTCTATGTCTTCTTAGCGCGTTGGATGCTATTATTACGGAGAACTAGTAAGTTGGAAAAGTAGGTTTTGTGGGTATATCTCTAGTAAACCCTCACGAGACTATAACTCGTCCACTAGGACACCTAGGGGTTCAAAGGCTTGTTATTTATGCTAAGAGTAACCGTAGCCTCGACGACACGGAGTTGTATGTATGTTTTAGAATTATTTTGTTTGATTTGCTCGAGGACTAGCAAAGTCTAAGTGTGGGGGAATTTGATAGGTGTCATAAACGCCTTAATATTTATTTATTGTTTATGCTTTCTTTGCGAGTTTTCGTGTAAATTATGTATCTATGTTTACTTTTGAGTGTATTAGGTACTTTGGAGTCATTTGGAGCAAAAGAAGATGAAATCATTCATTTGGAGCGGAAAAGACAAAAAAAAAGGAATTCACAGGAGAAAGAACGAGGCCATTCCGGTGCCGTATGAGAAGGTTACGAGCAAAATCAACAGTTAAGCTTGTCAGTTCCCAATGACTGACAATACAAAAAGAGTACTTGGTGGCCTGTATCATATGTTGGGCGCCTATAGTAATAATAGCTATTACCTAACCCTGGAATTCAGAGAGAAGTTATCTCTTCTCATTATTGTCGACACCTAAATATCACATAAAATGGAGATGATGATGTCTGAGATCCAGAAACTGTGTTGGCTGATTGAAGAAAGGAAGCTGAATCTGTAACTTGACTGAAGAACAACAAGAAATGGTACTGTTGTTGATTCATGGATGTATACATAGAATCAGATGAAACTAGGGATTGAAAATGGGTTTCTGCTGTGGGTCTTATTGAGAACCAGATGGAGAAGAAATGAGTGAACCAAGAAATAATTGTTGCTGCTATTGAATTGGATGGATGAATGGAGTTTTGGGTTATGGTGGATTCGATTTTATAGCAAGTTGTGAAAAGATTGAGCAAGATTCAATTTCAAAAAGGGGATCTGAGATTGTTAGTTCCGGTGGGTATCTAACAAGATGATGGTCTGATTGATGCTAAGAAGCACAGGGACGAGAAGAATAACTTAGGGTTTATTCTGAATCTCAGTTTAAGAAGGACAAGGTGGAGTTGTTGTTCAGTAGGAAGTTGATACTGAAATTGAGAGATGTACCAGATGCAGCTGAGTAATGGGTCTTGAGAGGATACTGGTGGATGTTGCAGGTGCTAGTAATGCAATGAGTTACGAAATGGTGGTTGCTGCTATGGCTAGGTCAGAATTCAGAGAAGTTCAGGGCCGGAGTTGAGAAGACTGGTGGTCTGGGAGGCTACGAATTGTTGAATAGAGAAGGCACTGGTGGTGATGTAGATTTCAGAATAACAAGAACATGGAAGATATGGCCTTATTGCAGCTGCAGCTTGGTGTGTGTTTACAATGGGTTTAACTGGCGTTGAAGCAAAGAGGAGAAACGAAGGAGATAGGTGGTGAACTGAAATGGGTATTGCAGCTGGAGTTGGAAGTTGATATTCAAGGGTTCGAAAGATTAAATTGGGGTTTATTTCTGGTGGTTTAATTCTGTGTGAGAATGGCTCGAGGTAGTGATGTTGATTGCAGGTCTGGTGCTATGCAGTTTCAAATAGGGAAGACAATGAATTGCTGGTGCAGGCAAGAAGCTAGAGTGGCTCAATGGTGGATTTCTGCGACTGTGAGGAGTTGCAGGTATAATGAGGTGCTGCAATACAATGGAGAATGGAAATGTGCAGATTTGTGGTGTTGCAGGGGTTGTCTTAGTGTCCTGTCATGGTTTAGTGTTGGATGTTTTGGTGGTGCAAGAGGCAGGTGTTAATGAGTGCAGCAATGGGTGATGTACCGGAGCTAAGATTGAAGTTGCTGTTGGTATGAAGAATTCATAGGCTCTGGTGGTGATTTAGTTCAAAAAAATGGAGATTGTGAAGGCTCAAGCTGTTGCAGGTGTAAGCCATGGTCACAATGGCTGTGACAGAAGTGCAAGAAATAATGTTGTCGCCGCAACGGTTTGATGTTGGTTGACCTGATATGGGAGAATGTTTGATGGTTGCAGTGGCAGAGATGGAGCTGGTAAGGAAGGCATGTTGAAGTCTTAGCATTGGCGAATAGCATGGCATGAAGTATAGTTTGCAGATTGTGGAAGTGATGGTAGTGGTATGAGGCAGGGCTGAAGGGTGTTGCAAGAGCTGCAGTGTTGCAGTTAAGCTACATAATGCATTATTGTTGCCATTGGGAGTTGTGGTTGTGCAGGGTCAATATGGCGCATCATTAGATATGGCCTGTGCAAATGGCCTATGCCAAGACAAGTCAGCTCAATCAGCCAAGTCAGTGACTGACTTACACCTTGACTCGGTCTGACTCTGAGTTAACTCGGCCGACTAGACCTTGACCGAGTTGACCCAGTTGACTGGTGACCGGTTTAACTTTGCCGGTCACCTGAGCTATTTTCCGGTGACTCCTCCGGCCAATTTCCGACCATAATACCAGTTTTCCGGCGACTATTTTTTGGGCAGAATTCTACATGGGTTTTTCTCACACATGGGCTTGGAGGACTTCTATCTATTGGACTTTTGAAGATTAGACCTAATTTTTGGAAACAAGAGAGCTATTTAAAGGAAAGATTTCTACAACTTTTTATCACGTTTGATTCTTGGAAGCTAAGGAGAGAGCCGCTTTTGTTTACGCTACTAGGGTTTGCTTTTGTTCATCTTCTTCTTTATTCAATTAATATTTTTGTGATGAACTCCATAGCTATGAGTAGCTAATTTATTCATTATTGGTTAAGGATGTAGTCCTATTTCTAAAACTTGTGCTTGTGTTATGTATTAGTTTTCTCTCTTGATTATCGATCACATCTCTACTGTTTTTAATAATCAAATGATTGATGTATTGTGATAGGACTAAGATGTTTGGTTAGTTAAGTGGCCAATTAATTGAACTTGCATCCTTGTCCATAGCTATTTTAGGGTTTTTCATCGAGCGATAACCCTGAATACAAGTAGCATAATATGTTTACGGTTTGTAGTGATACACTCTCGTCATCATATGTAGAGTTTGACTATTGTCCGAATTGTTATGCGCAATGTATGACAATTGCATTGATTAGCCTATTTCTGAAACTCAATGCTCCTAGGAATTGAACTTAATTAGCGCAAGGCGTTAGGTTATTCTTTAGGTAGAATTTACATACGCTGCTCTAATGTGTATGTTGATGAACTTAGGAAATTAATAGATTATCTTGCTCTCTTGATTCTCTAGGCTTTTGATAATAAAAGAGATTAAATTGTAATTCTAATCATATATTCAAGCACATGTCTAAGATTGAAGATGAATTCCTTGACCAATATCTTTCTCTATTGATTACTTTCTACAATTTACTTTGTTTTTGATTTACTTTTATTTCTTACATAAAAATCAGAAATCCCCCCAATTGGTTACTTTAGGAAATTGATTACATAATAACTACAATTGCCTCTCTGTGGAAATGAACTCTTTCTTATCATATACTTTAGGAAAGTGAAATTATTTTTGATGCATACAACAGCGATCATTCTTCACCATATCCGCGGAAGGGCCTTCGACTGTTTCAGCAACCGGCAAGGGACTCCTAACAACAATCGCACCTGCGGCCACTGGAGTACTTTCCTTTATCTGAGCAGCAACGACGTTTTCATCTTGATCAACATCCATTTCAAGATCTCCCGGTACGGTTGCCACAGTTGGAGACAAAGTTGTATCTTCCTCAGTCTCTATCTCAGAGCCATCTTCAGAAACGACTTCCTCCTGTAATACCGCAGATTAGACGTTTTCAAAAAAAAAAAAAAAAGTGGGGGAACATGCGGAAAAACTCACTGATTCACTTTCAGACCGACTAGAGGAAGATTCAAGAGATCGTCAGAAGAACTACCCTCGCCATCACTGGACTCCGAACCGTCATCCTTCTCGGGTTCCCCATCACCATGGATAGGCTCAACACCGACATCCTCTGTCTCGGGAAGCAATGTTTTCTGTCTACTTGCAAGTTTGGTAAAGGCGTTCACATTGTTGATACCCTGGACAAAATATGAAGACGCATACTCAGAAAAGAAACGAGAATATACACGGCCCAACTGAAGTCAAGAGGAAAATCATACATACCTGCATGTTGGACGAACTAAAAGTCGGTAGAACTGTGGAATCTGACTGGAAACCACCTACGCAATTTTTATACCTTCGCTCCTTCGCTTGGGGACTGTCCGCGCCCGGACCGACGGATTTTCTTTTGGTTGAAGAAGTATCCCTCAACAACGGATGCTTTGCTAAAATCGCAGCAGAAGGCCTACCACGGATGTTCTCCACTACGACTTTCACAAATTCCTGGATGACAAGGAATTCACTCTGCCAGAACGTGTTATACTTGGAGGTAGTCGAAGGATTTCGTTCCGAAAGCAAGAAAGTGAGGCTTTTTCCCGGCACGAGAACACTAACATCAAGAACGGTCGGTAACGAGTTCTCTGGAGCTACCAACTGACGAACAAGAGGGACCCCTTGGTCGAAACCCATATGCCGAGCCGCCCGATCAATATTGTAAGAGACTGCCTGACACGATCCTCGAAAGAAAGATGGTACATAACCCGGCGTGCAACTTCGCATGAATACAACCTCGCCGACACCGAGGTTCCCTTCGTCAGAAAGCAAACACATGTTTGGAGCGGAATCGAAAGTATTGACCTGGACTATGGATGTACACACTGGGGCCCATGGACGAAAATTAACGGCACACGAATTATCGAGGAAATAAGCCAGGTTTGAGCCAGCTCTTGGGCGCCTATTCGACCAGCGAAGTATTCTCGAACCACCCCAAGACGCGGGAAGTGAAACCAATGGTTTAGGAGTGTATTTTTCAAGATGCTCCCATAGCCACGCCTGGAGAAAAGCAACGTGAACATACGAGTCCACTTTCATGTAACCATTTGAAACGCGCATATCCACAGCCAGATAATCCAAGTGCGTGTACAGAGAACCGAGAAACAAGCCGCCAATGGGGAGAACGACTCATGTCGACAATCTTATAGCAAATTTGAGGAGTTCCGGACTTATCTCCTTCTTACCAGAGCCATCATCGAAAATATCCCGAGATAACCACAGAGCCAAGAATGCCGCGACGTGGAGTGTACTATTCTTTTGATCCGGTGCCAGCTCATTAGGAAACCATTGAGACACCCACCAGCTGTAGAAACACTTCGTCTCGTTTTCTTTTCGAACAAACCCTTTCGACTTCGCAACCAGGGTGGTACGCATTTTCTCTTCATCATCTGACAGCTTAATGTTGAAGTTTCCTGTTATGGGAAGATTCAGCAGAATGGCTACACTTTCTAAGGATATAGTCATTTCTCCCCACCTGCATATAGCTGTGTGGGTATCTGGACACCACCTGGAGATGAAAGCAACCAAACCCGGGATGTCTTTCCTAATTTGAAGTGATGTAGAAGCCGCGACAGCATCAATGATTTGCGCTTTGGTTAAACTAGCTCTTACACAATCTTGACGTATCATAAATCGAATCCATTTATCAAAGGAACGCAACGGACTCACGGGGATCTTGAAATCAATAAGAGGGGCGGAATACTCTTTCCTCTGAAGATAAAACCGTATTACGTTCCCAGGCGGAACCGACCGATCCCCTCCCTCACCTTCCGGACCGGTCAGAAGAATCGGCACATGCTTAAGATGACTTCTCCTGGCAGAAACTATCGTGAAGAACTCATCAGCCGCGTTTGGCTTGGAACTGCCAGCATCCTTCGGTACAGCAGAAATTGCTGACATCCTAACGAAAATTCCCTTACGCTGCTTTCACCTCCGAGATAACTACAATGGAACACTACGAAGAGAGATTATTACGGAAAGTGCCTGGAAATTATTTTATCAGACGCATGAGGGCCATCCTGGACGCAAGCCAATTGGTTTCAAAGTCATTTTTGCGCATATGCGAAGACATGGGTACTGACAGAATCTGCATCACCACTTCATGCAACGGGAAATTGGCACCTAGCCGAATAGGCACGCCCCACAACAGGAACCATGCACACGACCACACCAGGAAATGGAGGAAACCCTAAAAGCTAGATTTTCGCGGGAAGGGAATGACAATGCTCGTGCACACCTACTTCGCACAGTAATTGAGGCGGCCAACATCACTACGGCACTCACGCCTAGATTTTACTACAAGGTCGTGCAAAGCATACCCATGGCTGGGATTCATACCAACTCAGAAAAAGCGATATTTCTACAAGTTCATGAGAAGGTACACCCACAGCTAGGGTTCGCATTAAAAAAAGAAAAAAAAGAGGAAAGAAAGCAAGGTAAGGAGGAAGTATTGGAAGACATACCAGGGATTCGCTTGCCCGCTTTGCTTTACTGTTACCACACCGAAATACAATAAATAGGTATGAAACAAAAGGAGAGGCCGGCCCTCTTTTTATGTGCGTGATATTTGGGAATCCGAACAAGGAAAGGATTTCCTATTTTTAGCCAAGTAAGGAAAAGAGGCAACCGGTCCCGCGAAGAAAAAATCACCACGCCAAGACTGTCCGCGCCATTGCTTTGGCCCCACCTTCCAAGCCGTCTGTCATGCCTTGCCTCTCCAATACCGCGCCATTGCCTTGGCCCTACATGCCAAGCCGTCCGCCATGCCTTGCCTCTCCAATACCGAGCCATTGCCTTGGTCCCACCTGCCAAGCCATCCACCATGCTTTGCCTCTCCAAGACTGCGCTATTGCCCTGGCCCCACATGCCAAGCTTGTCCGCGCCATGCCTTGCCACGCCGAGTCCAAGCCAGCGCAACGCCTGCGCCCCCTTTCCAAACCATATTGACACCAACAACTCGCCGACCCAGTGGCACGATGTTCCCTGACCCAGCCAAGGTGATGCATAGCCAGACTAAGCCGACAATTTTTATCTCACCACATCACGGTCCGCACCACCAGTACAATTTATGCAAGGCCGCCAACATGGGAAGCGCAAACTCTCTTTACCTCTCGAAAAGGTTAGTCGGGCTTTCCTGACCATCTTATCACGACTTGTTTCAATTTCTTGTCCTAGCCTGGCACCATCTTATGCTTACCTCGCAACGATGCTCCCGTTCCGAGCTAAGCAGGGGACTTAATGTTGATGGTGGCTTTTAGCCTAGGGTTAAAATCGTAAAACCGCACATCTGGCATGACGTCATTATGACCATTAGCACATTTATCGAATCGATCAGCATGCTTACGTAAGAATTACCAGGGTACCTTTTCTCTTTCTATGTATCATGTTCCACGGCAGAACCCCTAACATTTATTGACATCACCTGTACAAAACCCTCCTGCTACCGCGTCAAGGCATGCCAACCATGCCAGCCGCACCACTGTACCAATGGCAAACCGTGCCAGCCACATGCTACCGCGCCGAGGCATGCCAACTATGCCAGCCGCACCACTGTGCCAATGGCAAACCGTTCCAGCCACATCTACCGCGCCAAGGCATGCCAACCATGCCAGCCGCACCTCTGTGCCAATGGCAAACCGTGCCAGCCATATCTCCGCGCCAAGGCATGCCAACCATGCCAGCCGCACCACTATGCCAATGGCAAACCGTGCCAGCCACATCTACCACGCCAAGGCATGCCGACCATGCCAGCCGCACCACTGTGCCAATGGCAAACCGTGCCAGCCACATCTCCGCGCCATGCCAGCCGCACTACTGCGCCAATAGCAAACCATGCCAAGCCAAACCCCACCTTGCCTTGGCCCTAGCCATGCTAGCCTCACCATATGCCAAACGGCATGCCAAGCCCTTGGCCCCACATGCCAAGCCACCTTGCCTTGGCCCCTAGCCATGCTAGCCGCACCATGTGCCAAACGGCATGCCAAACCATTGGCCCCACCTCGCCAAGCCAAATGCAGCTTGCCTTGGCCCTAGCCATGCTAGCCGCACCATGATCCAAATGGCATGCCAAACCATTGGCCCCACCTCGCCAAGCCAAACGCACCTTGCCTTGGCCCTAGCCATGCTAGCCGCATCATGTGCCAACGGCATGCCAAACCCACGGCCCCACTATACCATGTCGGCCTTCCCTATGCGGCTACTAAAACGAAGGCGTGCGACAATCAACGGTCGCCCTTCAATCTCAGGAGAAAATCCTATCCGTCCAAGGTTACCATACAACGCATGGTAACCTTTGGCCCGAAACCCTAGTTTGGCCACGCCAAACCGCGCCAAGGCATGCCAACCTAGCCGCGCCACCATGCTGGCCTTCCCTATGCGGCTACTAAAACGAAGGCGTGCGACAATCAACGGTTGCCCTTCAATCTCAGGAGCAAATCCTAGCCGTCCAAGGTTACCAGACAACGCAAGGTAACCTTTGGCCTGAAACCCTAGTTTGGCCACGCCAAACCGCGCCAAGGCATGCCATGCCAATGGCATACCAACCTAACCGCGCCACCATGCTGGCCTTCCCTATGCGGCTACTAAAACGAAGGCATGCGACAATCAACGGTCGCCCTTCAATCCCAGGATCAAATCCTAGTCGTCCAAGGTTACCAGACAACGCATGGTAACCTTTGGCCCGAAACCCTAGTTTGGCCACGCCAAACCGCGCCAAGGCATGCCATGCCAACCTAGCCGTGCCACCATGCTGGCCTTCCCTATGTGGCTACTAAAATGAAGGCGTGCGACAATCAACGGTTGCCCTTCAATCCCAGGATCAAATCCTAGCCGTCCAAGGTTACCAGACAACGCATGGTAACCTTTGACCCAAAACCCTAGTTTGGCCGCGCCAAACCGCGCCAAGGCATGCCATGCCAATGGCATGCCAACTCTGCCGCGCCACCATGCTGGCCTTCCCTACACGGCTATTAAAAACGGAAGCGTGCAACGATCAACGACTACCTTTCCTCTTAAGATGCAAAATCTCGACCGTCGAAGGTCACCAAGCTAGCAAGTCTCCCAAGCTCGACTTGCCAGGCAACAACCATGCTACATGTTTTCCACGAAAACATTCGAGACATCAATACATATCACAAACTATGGGATCCACTTTGGGTATTGGTTTGGCGGTTTACAGCGTGCGGCGTACACTACGCCCGTCATAAGGAAGTGTAATAAGGATGAGGCGGTTAGTAAATACAAGGAGTAATGGTGAAACGCTCTTTTTTATGGAACATCAATTCCATGCATTAACGGTTACCACCTCCTCCCATTTACTCACCCATTTTTCCATTCCTTAATGAGACCAGAGAACGTTTCACTTCGACTTGTATAAATAGGTCTTACCTATTTCCACCGAACAACGAGTTCAGTTAGGAGCAATACAACACTCAGAAACATTTGCTAGCTTTCCATATGTTAGCTTCCCATTTTCTGATACAAGTCGTGAAACCACTACTCTTCCAGAATCAACCTGGTCTCAACACTTTCTTCGCTTCCCTCCCAAAAACCAACCCATTCTCCTCCTTTTTGTGACCGAAGCAAGTCTGGAACGGCCATTTCTTGGTTTAGGCCGGATTTGTACAGATTGATCTCTCAAATCTAAAGTACTCCCTTGCAGTACATTGTTTAGGGTTTAAATTCGTTTCTCACCCACACACCCGAAATTATCGAAATCAGCAGAAACCATTTTCACCCTCAAACACCTATTATACAAAAAATATAAGTATTGATTAAGGGGGGGAAACATATTACCATAGTATTACTTCAGAGTTGGGATACAATTGAACTTTGGAGAAGAAATAATACTATGTTTCAGTATAACGACGATTGAGAATATGTGTTTTCAAAAGTTGTTATCGCTATGGAATCGGTTCTTCAACAACAACAATGTTGAGTTGAATACGTTCAGAATCATTGCATCTTGAAATTACGAAGATTTCAAGGAGTTGAAGATGCGAAGGAAATCAAGACATGTTGGATTCAAGAAGTTGTCGAAGCTTTATTTTTTATCCATATATATTGATAGTTTTGTCACTAAAATTGACAAAGAAGGAGATTGTTAGAGCATTACTCGGTTGAACTCACAAGTGTTGCTATCTCAAGCTTGTTGTCAAATTTAGTTGTCAAAAATATATCTTGATTTCTAGTCTACAATTAGTTAATTCTCGGACTAGGATAGAAATATAGTTGAGAAATAGTGGATCATGGCAGTCATCATTGGATTCTACCGGTTGAAGGCGAAGATCAACCGAAGCTTTTGGAGAACTTCATCAACAAAAGGTAAGTGAAGAATGAACCACCTATATCTCAAGTTATATTCACTTTCTATCATTTGAGACGATGTTGCATAACTAATTAGACTATTATGCATAGACAAGAATTTCTAGTCAAGTTTATCTTGATAATTAATTCTCGAAATATAATGACTAAGCTTAATGAACATTTGTTCACACTTGATGAATTTCGGTTTATGATAATTTATTGTTTGGAATCAAAATCATGATTCAAGTTTATCATTCGAAAATAGCTTGGAACAGTGATATGCGTCATTGATGTTATTCGGGAATGTTTCGAATCGATTTAGAGAGAAATATAGAACTATTATAGTTTTGGATACAAGAAAGTGGTATCAGTCTTACAAACTGGGAAAATTGTTATAAGTCTGAACCCGTATTACATGTACTCGTACACATAGCATAGTAGCTATATATATATATATATCGACTTACAGATTCGTGGTACACATATTCTTATTGTATATCATATGAAAATCTGTTTGACTCGTGAACCGGATCGGTATGCATACTCGTATGCAAACCATTCTTGAACTGTGATTACAGAACCGGGGTGAGTTTCCAAACCGGTACGCAAACCGATTTAGTTATGTGAACTCCGGAACCGGTGACAGTCTTAAGGTTGCCATACCGGTACGCAAACTTAAAAAGTTATGTTAACTTCGGAACTCAGTTTGATTAAATGTTTACAAACCGGTACGCATACTGTGACTGAACCGACTTACGAACGGTAATGGTATTTGTACTTTGTACACCTACTACCATGTCGATTATATTTTCAAAGGCGTTTAAATTATTTCAATGAGATAATTAGAATTTGATTAATTCTCTACAAACACTAGACTTATTTGATCACATGTTTGTGACTCATAGTTAATGTCTTATGTGTTCATGAAAATGAAGATTAAGCTTTTAAGTTCAAATCGGCTAGTTACGGCTAACCATGTTGAACATACGGTTCAGTTACGGTTTCACCTAACCAGAGTATATATCTTGTTTATGTAAATCATATTCAAAGATTCATCTAACAGTGGATATTGTTTGCTTGGTTCCAAAGCTATCATTTTTGAATCCCGACACTACTTTTTGGTGTGTCCTAGTTGTATCTAGAGTCGTCCTCTCCAAAAACCCTTTTAGGGTTTAGCGACTACAAAGTCTTCATAGGGATTCGTGAAGCCAGGTCCAGTTATATTTCCTTGATAACTCGTGTATCCTGATCTTGTCTGATTTTTGATTTATCACTTGAACAAGATTGATATAAATCATCAAAGTCCTCTTCGTCTCAAACTTTGTTGATTCAACAAGTTTTATACTTGTGAGGTGAACAATAATCTAGGCTACACTTCGGGTTTCATAAGTCCGTATTTTGAGGTTATCTAGACTTTGTCTATTGCTATCGATTTCCACACTTTTTATCAAACTATTTGATTGTAAAAGGAAATCAATTATATAGGCTTAATCCGTGGGAGGCAAATTTAGTTTAAAGTCTTCAATTGAGTTGAAGCAACTCTTAGTTGGTGTGACGTCATCTAAGGGAATCAATTGCGCAGAGTCCTGCTGGGATTCAAGAGGCGTAAGGAGCGCGAATGTACCTTAATCAGTGGGATACCTTTTAGGGACCAACTACATTCCAGTCTGAAGTTAATTGGTAGTATGCTAGTGTCTGTAGCGGCTATAATACAGTTTGGTGTTCAATCTGGACTAGGTCCCGGGGTTTTTCTGCATTTGCGGTTTTTTCGTTAACAAAACTTCTGGTGTCTGATAGGTTGGGAAACCTACAATAAAATATTGCAAGTGCACAGTATCTAACTAGTAGACAATGGCAAGTACAAGTCGTTCCCATGAGGAGTGTGAAAATACTACTACTAACTAATATCAAGAATAACTAATCAAATTATATAATTCAAATATTTATGGATTGGTGACTAAGATCAAGTCGAAATTAGAAGACCCAAGATTGTGAGGATGTAAAGGAGTGTGAAAATATTCAATCACTACTAACTAAAAAAATCGATTACCTAAGATATTTTTAAGAATCATTGACAAGAATTATCGAAACGTTTGCTCTCACCTTAAAGTAGAATTCCAAAGCACTAAATATATATGGCATAAATAGTCAACAGACAGTCATAAATCGATTATTGCTAAGGTTCAACGAGTCCTTATACTAATCTAACTATGGACTATACATGGCATAGAACATGAAAAATATAGCTGGAAGGTAAAACATTGAAAGAGAATCACAAACATTATCATTAAGTTCAATTGGTAGAAACCTTATTCAAGAACACAAAATAAATAACCTATATAAGTTCATCCTTTCACCCTAACATGGATTAGCTAGACATGGTTTTCTTAAAAGCCATAAATCAATAAAAATAAATCAATCCCTAGCTAACCAAAAAATAGAGTTGAAAACACAAGAATCGCAAGCTTGTTCTTTGAGAAAATGGGTCATTTGTCCAAAAAAATTTAAAACACGGTTCAAATGGACAAGTAAAAAAAAGTACGGGTGAAATAGCCAAAAAAAAGTAGCAAGGATGAAACTGGATTCATCTGGCTTATACTTAAAAAAATAGCAAGGATGAAAGCTGGATGCATCCATGTAAAATAAAAATAAGAAAAAATATTTGAAAATGGACGAGGATGAAACTGATTTACATCCGCCTATTTTTAAATTTTTGTCCATTTAAACAGTATCTTTTTAATTTTTGGCTATTTAAACAGTATCAAAACCTAAGTGTCTTTTTCACCCAGGAATTGTTGATTTTGGTCTTTTTGACCAATTTTGTGTTGTTCTTTTCACTGTTGCGGCTCTGTGGCCGTGCTCCTGGCAAAGACTTCCGCCCCCCTCTAAATACACCAAAAGAAAATGCCCATAACTCCTCCTCCAATCAGCTTCCGTAATCAAGCCAGAAATCAATTACTTTCCTTGTCCAAGCAAAAGAATAAATTCTCATTCAATGTATAAACAATTAGCTCCGTGATCTCCTCTCCATCCATATATTTCACTTTTATATATATCTGCTAGATCTTCTTAACTAACTGACCGAATACCTCCACCAACAAATTGCCAAGACTCCGTGACCTGTATCACAACCAATTACCCCTCAAAACTTTCAAAACATATGCTGCCAAAGTAAACCCCCATCTCGAACTCAAATCAGTTGGCACACGTACAGTCCGTCTCTATATTTTGTCCACCCAAATCTCGTCTACTGATTACATAGCAGATCAACTATACCCACAACAAACCCAGCCACGTGCACCAACTCCACTTTGGTCGTACTGCCTAAAACAAAGCCACTACAGCAAATATCTTCTTGAGCTCGTCATCTGTAATTCCATTCAACCACTTCCATGCCTCGTACTGAAAACAGATTCTCAATCATCTCCATTGAAATCGCTGAACCATCATCACCATTAGCTTTGTAGCTCAAACAATCACAACCAACAACATCATCATACAAACACATTTAATTCCATATATCTATCACCCCTTGTTGTACAAGCTGCGGATTCACTACACTAAACTCCAACTGCTCAACCTCCCTGATACCAGCAGTCATCCATTCATATCGAACCCACTCCATTATATCTGTTCAAATTTCTTCTTATTATTCTCCATCTACAGACGTACATCACCGCCAATTATCGGCACGAGATAAATAGCGTCAATAACCCTTTCTAACCGCTCCCATAACGCACAATTCAGTTCATATCCTTAATAATACAAACCCCATACAAACTCAGCATACTCGAGGCTAATTTTAGTTTGCTGCCAATTATTTCTTCATCGAATCAATACCTGCAACAGACCCATTTCAGTTCTCGGCATCAAGACCACTACCAAGTCCGGCTGCAGACTCGACATTAATTCTCAGCTTCTTTCCCGTTCAAATCTCTTCACCCATAGGCCGCCAACGATTGCCAACAATTCTGCAGTATCAATCCTTACAATCTTCTTCTCGATCCATTTTAGCAGATGTGAAAGAACTTTGAAAAGAATGTGAACTCAGCTGTATGAATAAGAGGCAAAGCCTTCTTCTGTTTTGTCGTGACAAAAGAGGTGTGGTGGATAACTAGACATATTTCCACTATTTGTTTAAGCACTAGTGGAATTTCACATGCTTGAGTGGAAACAAATTCATTCATTTTGTTGAACCACTCTCTGGCCATGTAGTGACTTAGGTGATGCAGATAACGTACGCGGTTGACTTGGCATCCCACACCTTATTAGCCGAGCCTGTATCCTTTGGTGCTGTGAGCAAATTTGGTGATTTTTGCCGCAAACGGCATTTAAATGTTCATTTAGCCATTTATTATAACGGTGATCGAAATCGCTGGTACTTTCTACAAAAGCACTAAAATAATATCATTAGCCAAAATATTGAGTCCTAACTAATATAAATATGGGCATAAAATGTAGCACTTACGTGCTTATCAGTGTTTGTGTTATTTCTTTTTCCGCATTATATTGTTTATCTTTATAGTTCAAATATCACAGGTTGTGTGTTGATCAATCATAGTAGATACATCCGACCTAGTTTGTTGGATACGACTTGATTGAATCTTGGACATTGGTCTTTGGTACCGTCCAAGTTATCTCTTTGTGATTAGGTTCACGGATTTGTTTCTGTAAATTTTATAATCGCGAGAGAGAGATATTTAACTCTAAATTTTATTCCTTGATTGAGTTTAAATATCGGAGTTGTATTTAGTTTGTCCATACATATTGCCTAAGAAAAAAGTGGTGGTGTATATTGGTACCCCCACCCCATTTTCAGATTTGTTTACTTACCATCCTTATCCTTTTTATGTCCTTTCATTTTTTTCCACCGCATATATGGTCTTTTTTTCCTTCATCTTGATTTTTTTCCCCGTTTCTTGAGAAGGAAACATCTTCCCTTTGAGTTTAACGTCTCTTGGAGTATCATTTTGATTACTTGTTTCTCCCTTATCCTTACTCGGCCGACCACATTTCCTTGAAACATTAACTTCTCCCAACTTTATCACTTTATCAATTTCCTTCTTTTCCTCATTGTACCTTGCATCATGATACTCAACCACCGATGGATCTCTTTAGGTAGCCAACAACTTGGATTTTTGTCTCTTCTTTTTTCGTGTCAATTTGTTACTTTTCCTACCTTTCTCCTCACCCTTTCCAGGTTCCAAAAGATCCTTCTCGGTGAAAGGATAGATGATTGCTCTCAAGTTGTGGTAAATGATTTGCTTTTGACCTCGAAATGCACTTCGGTACATCTGAGCTAATTTTCTTCCGTAATTTGTATCCCAAATTTCTACGTCGTCGGGATCTTCGGTGGGAAGAGGTTCAAAAATCAATTATTTCCAAAAACTATAAATGCTCAAATGGTATAATACCATCCACATACCGAGCTATTTGGTAGCGACACAAAAGTTCCATGGATTCATTCATTTTACAAACACACACTTCATGAGGTTGATTAGCGTCCCAAGCTTTCATCAATTTGACTTCAACCATCAATTTGTCGATACACAAATGGGATACTCGGTAAGTTAATCCCCTTAGACGGGAATCATCCCCATAGTCTTTATGCTTGAACAATGAACACTATTCAAATGTCGCTTTAATTCTTACGATATCCGCTTTGAAATACTCTTCCATTGAGTCAAATACCGTCACAATCGAGTCAGCTCGCCCAAAAAGGTTCTTCTTCAATCGATAATGAGATGACTCTACCATACAGTATAACTTATTTAAAGTAATACTCGATAATATAATATTCTCTTTAAAATAATAAAATTTTCTGGTCCCGACTCGGGCCCTTAGTGCTAAAATAATAAAATCATAAAATAATACATTTCATAAGTTTCCCTTAAGCATTAATAGGTCCCAAATAATATATAAAATAATAATGCTACTGTAAAAATAAAAAATAAATTTCATACATGTAAAATTTTCTCCAAATATGATTCAATATTGGTTTGATTTTCTTAAAAATTCAAATCAAGTTGTATTTCATCCCTAATAGTTCGTGGTGCACTCACAAGATCCGGAGACACGTTGTTGTGTTACAAGAAGAAGTGTTGAAGCTAGTGTGATTGTATTTTTATTGCAACTAATTTATCACTCGTGCGATGCACGGGTCTGTTTCTCGCTTATAATTTATCTGATCCATATTTTAGAATATTCATCTTATTCGAAATAAATAAAATTACGATGAAAAATTGACGTAATAGAGAAAATAATCAAATTGGCGTGGGTTTGTAGTCCGATATTTTTTTAAAGACTACAACACTTATTGCAGCTTTATTTTTTTTATTGTAGCTTTAAGTTGACTTAAAAAAAATCCGCTCTAATTATTCTCTAAACTTTGGTATTCTTAAATTCCTTTAGCTCAGGATTTTGTTCTCATATATATTCATACAAAACGTCTGAACAGACCGCCGAAAAAACAACCAAAAAAACCGCCCAGACTCAATATATGTGGCCCCTGCTAAACTTCCAATGGACGGACTCAGTTGGGAACCACAAATTTCGAAAATCTGTGGGGGAGATTCTTTCATTGTTTTTTGGGCGGTTCCTCTAAAATTGCTGATATTCATATATCTTTTGTTTTGCCCAATCATTAGCCTTTACTTCCTAATGTAGAAGTGTCATTGAGATCGTGATATGCCATATCTTCAAGCAACACTCATTCGACCGTTTGAATTCTTATGGATTTTTCCATCTCGTTTTTTTCATGTGATTTTGTTGGTGTTTTATTGAGCTAAAATGGATGTGATTTTGTTGGTGTTTTATTGAGCTAAAATGGATATCCAACAACGAAATTAAATTTTTCACCTTAGCCTAGTTTTTTACCTTTATTTGTTTATTTAAATTTCTCGTCTTTTTGTTTTATACTTAATACAAATTTTAACATAGATTTAACGCTGAGGATCCTAAAATATTTAAATTTTAACATATATTTTGTTTATTCTAACTTCATAAATTGACTACAAATTATATCAACATTTGGAGCATGTTCTTTTTTACCCTTTTTAATATACTATTAGTTCTTTCAATCCACCAAATTATTATGTGCCTTCACTTCATTGGTAAAAGCGTCATCAAGATCGTGATACATCATACTTTCAAGGAAATCTCGTCTTGATTCCTTATAAATTCTCAAGTATATCATGTAATCTTGTTAGTATTTTAGTGAAATAATGGGTACCGAGCACTAATTTTCTTTAGTATTTGAATGGTATATTCTTTTGATTTTGCATTTTTCTACACGAACCTAAAAAGATATTTACATTTCTAATTTTCTTTAGTAGTTGAATGGTATATTCTTTTGATTTTTCATTTCTCTACACGAACCTAAAAAAGATATTTACATTTAAATAATCAAACACGAAATAAATTAGAATTTGTACAACACTGAAAATAAATTAATAAAATCTAAAAAGATATTTATATTTTAATAATCAAACACAAAATAAATATAACATAGGAAAAATAAAATTAATAAAATGGGAACAAATTATATAGATATAATTAATTATAAAAGTTACATGAATAGTATGTTAGGATATCTTTCTTAGAATCTATGGATGTTCATAGATCCGGATTACCCAGTGTGCTTATAAACTGAAAAGGTCTTGTTTTAGGGTGAGTCCACACCTACTGCAGGATTATCCCGAGTGATAATCGGTTTTTTTGGAGTTTTGGCGTAGTCTTTGAATATTTTTTTTTGAATGCTAAGAATGGATTTTGTTACAGTCGGAAAAATTTGTTGCTTATCTAAAATTAGAGAAACCATCATATACATCGTAAAAAATGCTTCAAAAAAAAAATACATCGTAAATTAAGTGGACACGCTTAATAGTAAAGCTAATTCAACTTCAGAGTTGTTGTCTCATACATGTTTTCCAACATGGGTGTTTCCAAATCTTGGGATCACTTGGTAGCTCTAAGCTCTTAGATAGGATTTAAACTCACCTGTTTCTCTTAATATGAACTGTTGGACAACAAAGAAATTGGAAAAAGTAGTGGAGAATTACAAAGAAAGTAGATAAGACATTCATATTATTCAAACCTCTGGATTTTGTACTGTGAATTACTGATTGAAGAGAGGAAGATCACTACTTGGTTACCTAAAATTGCAGCTCCAAATCAGCCTGGGTAAATTTTCGTGTCCATTACTGTCATGGTTGTTCACTTAACTGAACTGGGTTATGTTATGTCCCAACCGTTGTGGCCGTGAGGACATGATGGGAATGCAAGACCAACAAACGTGTGTACCTGAATTCAAAGATGAGTAAGCACAATCTCGTTCCAATGGTTCAAGTATAAATCTTAATTCGTAAGATCACGTGCGCAGCCACAACAACTAAAAAGAAAAGGAAAATGGAGCCATGAATAGCACAACCCTAGGATTTATGAATTTAGACCACTTAAGAGTTATCATAAGTTTCCATCAAAATACCAACAAATTAATCCATAGAAGATAGTGATAATGCAAAAGATCAAGATGTTATTCTATTAAAGAAACCATTTCTCATGCATCTATCAATCCATTTGTTAACCTTATAAGTTATGCAAAGAAAAATGAAATGTTATTGCGCGAACTGACAGTTATGCAAAGAAAAGTGTTCTGATAGATTTCAGTGCAAGACGAATAAAAGTTTTTTTTTCCAACTAAACGTACCATACCTCTAGCAGCAAAGTTCCCTCTGAAGTACGAAAAGTTCTAACCAACGTCATTTGAGCTAGCTATATGATCAGACAAAATTGCATTTTGTTCTTCTGCTTGTTCAACATTAATTAATCAACCCATTTTTGTGCTCAGAACACAATCAAGCACTTCTTGGTTAAAACCAATGAACATAGCAATACTTGCAACGTCGTATCTTCCAATGCTTCACAGTCTCCAAGCACTTTATGTTAGTTTCCGTAGAAAGATAGATGACAACATGAAAAGTGTTTCAATAAATAACAGGAACATACATGGAAGATATGAAACACCTCGGTGTTGGTAGAGTGCATGATTGTACCCGCCCATTTCATTCAGTTGTTTATCATCAAAATATGACATAACAAATGAACCACACCATACTAATGAATCCAAACCTTACTTGATTAAGTCAATGGCCTATAGAATAAGGCGGAATCAAAAAATTTAAACCATAGTTCAAATGCAAAAACTAATTAACCCACTCAGTAAATTGCAGCCATTTTCATTATGCAGAACCTCAAAAGTTAAGACTAATCTGAATCGTACGCAAATGTAATCAACAACCTAAACACCCAACTACATTTGTAGACAAAAAAGGAACATTTATATGTGTCACGGACTGTGGACTTCCACTGAAAACTTTTGTAATATCACAATGACCAATAAAATCAAATCTTTCATATAATCTTAAAATATTCCGACAGTATCAATTTCTCAACTATGTTTGTTTTGCAGGTAGCAGTTGCTGGAATCTCGTACCGTAGGCAGGTGTTCATATGGAGTCTCTTGCACCATCAATTGTAACACAGGAACCAAGTTAATTTGAACAGGAAAAATGCTAACACGCGATACGGTCGAAATATGGTATAACCTAAGAAAGGGGCCGGAAGAAAAAAAAAACTTCGACAGCGCTCTCATTTATACTGTCATGAACAGAAGTTTTGATCAGGCTTCAATCTCGTATAGCCTCAGCAAAGTGCCTGAAAAGAGAACTTCCACATCAATATAGTTTGGAGTCTTGGACTGCCACGGATAAAAGTTTTGGTCAGTACTAAGTGAAGCCATTGAGAAATACTATTATACTTCGAACCAGTCACTTTGATCACTAACTATTGAGAAGCCAAACCTGTGACACAACATGACATAAAACCTAAGCCTAAGGGATCAATAATATAAGAAAATATTAATTAGTTTGCAAAAATGTAAATAGCAATAAAATAGTAACGATTCAATTAATTTACTGGCTAATGAATTGTAATATTATTTCATTTGGAAAGACAATAGGTATCCAATGAGAAATATATTTTGTACAATGGGACTATTGGGCGGACTATATCTTAGGGTGTCGATTTCCTTCAATATTCGTGTACAAAGATCAATCACAGTAACCATTTGAGTACATGAATTTTATAAATAGTTAATATTATGATTAATATTAAACAAAATGATTATTCATTACGGGGTTGAATGAAGAAATCTTTGCTCGGAGAACTCTGCTCAATCTGCTTCAAGTAATTTCTCTTTAATGTTTAAACCACGGGGTTCTCCACTTCTCCTCATCTTCATCTAACTACTTGGAAAACAATGATTTTATCATATTTTGTTTTAAATCTTTCTCGCATTTAGTAATACAATATAGACTAATAGTTTATAAGTATACCTCAATCGACGACTCTTCCATACAACTTCCTTGCTCAACCCGGTATAGAAGAATCCAAAAGACAATTAAATGCTTGAATATTTTTGTACCTCTGAGGGTTAGGGTTTGACATTAGTAGTCAGAAACCAAAACCATTCTGGTACTGATAATCAAGCCACTGTACCATCTATATGCAGAACTCAACCCACTGTTGTTCAATCTGTTCTTATAATAAGTCGTTTTAAATGTTTATACATGATCTCCACGCGATTTATTATTGAACATCTTAAAATACAACATGATTTCCACGCGGTTTATTATTGAACATCTTAAAAAACAACGTGGTATTACGAACAGTATATAAAAAGTGGAAATTTTCTCACCGTGATGGAGCCTGCAAACAGGAAGCGAGGAAGAAGAAAAGAATACCTGCGGGAGAGAACAAATCAACCTGGTAATAGATCAATGAAACAAACAATAAAGACCTAAATTGCAAGAAAACCCAAAAAAAAAAAAAACAATGGAAATTAGGCATCTGCGCAAGGCCCTTATATAGTAATCTACTAAACCCAGAAAAATCTCCAAAAAAAGAACTATATCTTAGGAAATAATACCCGTATCATTATATTTTGATATCTTTCGATATTATATTTCATTTTGTTTGTTATTTTGATACCTTTGGATACTATATTCCAATTTTTTTTTTTTGGTCATTGATAACAATCCTTTTTTTTTCTTCTCTGAAAATTTTATTGTTTGGTGATTTTTACTCTTAATGATTCTGTATTATTTTGATTTGTACAGGATTAACAAACCCTTTTATAAGCCCTCGAAAGAAGATTACTCGATTCACATATGACTTCCACAAATCAGGTATTTTTCTTTTAATCGTCGATGTAAATTTTATCAATGATCAAGTTATTTAATACCAACCGAAAGTGTAATTATAAGTATTTTCTTTTACCGGTAGTTCAGAGCTGTAATTTGGAGAATTTTATTATAAAAACTGTAAATATGGACATTGGACATTGGATTTTTTATTTTTTTTAAATTATGATTGATTTAATTTTATGATGAAATCATGATGAATATTGCATATTTAATTTTATGATGAATAATGCATAATTAATTTTACGATGAATAGTGATGAATATTGCATATTTATATATATATATTCCGTATATAAAATGGTTTTTTTGTTATGTTTTCAAAATTAAATAAGATTTAATTATTTAGTTAATTATTTTCTAGAATTTAATTGGCCAAATGATATTTCGTGGGACTAAAAGATACTCTTGAAATTCTATTGGCTGAAATTTAGAATGGTGGGGCCAGAATCAACCAGAAGCTCCGGTTAACCACGTCGCTCGAAAAAACTCTGTTTTTATATAGAGAATTAGTCAGTAATATAATATCTCTAAGAAAATTAGTCCATATTATATTTACAAACTACAATTACAAGTAGAGTGCACGTGCGTTGCACGTCGGTAAACTATAGTCTTCTTCGTAACGTATTTTGCATTTTGAGATTTTAGAGTCCAAACCCTCAAATTAACCAATGTAAAAAAAAAAAAAAAAAAAAATTAGAACTAAATTATTAATAATATATCATTCAGTAGTATTGTACGATTGAATCGCGAGTTAAATCATGGTCAGCTATTTCTCAACAAAAATTCTAAACAAACCGTGCAGATAAACCCCCCCCAAAACCGTTGTGGCACATGTAGTGGACCCAAAACACCCTTTAATGGGCCCCCTGCTAACTCTCTGAGGGCGGGTCCTGTATCTTCCACTTACATGACGGTTTTAACGTGGTTTTTTGGACGGTCCGTCCAGAACCACTGATTTCTCAAATACATTAAAGGGTTATTTAGACGTATTTCTAACTACCGAAACTCATAAGACTGGTGATATTTACGTTTCCCAAAGATTATTACTTGGTCTGCTAATAAAAGAATGCATATTATAATATACAAAATGACCACTTGCACGATAATATGGATCAAATATGGGAGATGATACACATACCGCGTTTCTCTCTCGACCCTCTCTCCCACATGAAAATCTGACGGTTCTGGTCGCGTGCTTAACATCGGGATATGAGCCATGTAAAGTGGGTCCCTCTTCTCTATCTCTTGCGGGAGAAAGTTGCGATCAAGCTATCATTTTCGATCAAATATTTACTTAGATCCAAAATTGAACGAATACATCCCACCAGAATACTTCTATCAGCAAAATAAAGTGGTAAAACTAAAGTGTATTAGCAAAATACTGAAGTGGTAAATTTAATACTTCTAATAAGTGTATGCTAAATCAGTTGACCTTCATGACACTTGGTAAAATCGTAGTAATTATTCCAATCTAGTTGCACCATAAAGAGGTACATGATGATGTAGGTAATCATCTGAGTTTGACAAACACTTATTTGACAGATAATCAAAAAAACAAAACGACGTGTCTCGATTGAGTCCTTCTCTATAACATATGTTGGTTCTAGCTGAATTGGGTCGTCTTCTTCATACCAATCAAGGTAAAAAATCCCGTCTCTGTTAATACGAAATAGAAAAGTGTGCTCAGGTTAGTTACCCCAAATTTCAACTTGGCAACTGTAATTGAGTTTTTGTTATTATGTCTGAATGAGCTAGTAGGCTAATCCAAAATATTAGGTGGGCTATTTTGTTTTCTTCCAACAATTACAGTGTATCATGGTTTTGTGTCGTCGGATTCGCAATTCACCATCATCGTTGTCCAAGGAAGAGAGTATTGTCCGTGTTATGATTTGGTGGTGGTGGTGGTGATGGAATAGTCATTAAAAAACGTTGTCCAAGGAAGGGAGTATTGTGACTAATAATTCATTCAAAGATGTCAGATGCAAAAATGAATTTTGTTAAGTGAAAACACGGATCGACGGAGGTGGTTCTAGTTATAGCGGAGGTTATGCCGTGGTCGTGGTGAAGGAATTACAGAAAATAATTTGATTGAAGGCGAACCCGAGCCTCAATAATTTGGTTGATGGAGGGCGGAAATTGTAGGGTTTGATTTTTGATTACATTTTCATTTGGGAATATTTTTGTTTGTGTTGGTAGCGGCGGCGCTGGCGTCGTACGGTGCTAGTAGTGGTTATGGTGGCGTAGTGCTACTAGT
Organism: Papaver armeniacum; assembly: GCA_023531295.1. Lineage (NCBI taxonomy): Eukaryota > Viridiplantae > Streptophyta > Magnoliopsida > Ranunculales > Papaveraceae > Papaver > Papaver armeniacum. The sequence continues at coordinate 29,819 of JAJJWW010006870.1, forward strand.
ATTTGTGGATAAAGAGAGAGGTTGTGGCAGAGGAGGTGGTAGCACTGGTTGGTTATGCTGGCGGTAGTTTTGGTAGTTATGGCATCGGCGGCGGTGTGGATGAAAAAAAGAGGTTCTGTGATACAAAGGAGAATATAAAAGAGGAGGTATTTAAGTTATAGAGAGTGGTATAGTGGTCTGTTCAGTTCCACATGGAGGGATTTTTCAGTCGCAGCCGGAAAAATGAGAAATCTTGTCGAGGAGAATTTAGGAAGAAATTGATTATTTTAGGGGTATTTTCGTCGAGTAACCAAAAAAAATACACGGAATGTGCCGGGAATTTGACGGGAATCTTATAGGGAATATTCTTTCATCTAATGGTCCATATTTTAAAGGAAAGAGATCTAATGGTTGCAGTCGCTTAGCACTTTGACTTTTGATTAGTCTTGCGCTCATTAAAGGTGGGGAGATTATTCAACCTCATAGCTAGTAATTATCCTATATAATAATAATATCTCCCCCCCCCACTTTAATGAGTGCAACAGAATTGAAAAGTCAAACAATTTAACTGACAGCAGCCGTTGGATCTCCTAAGTTTTAATGGAAACCGTTGGATGATAGGAAACCAATTCCGTGTGGAATTTTTTTCGTTACTTCCCGACTATACCCCTCTTTTTTTCGTTACTTCTTCTTTTCACAATCCCAGCATAAATCGATAACAACAAAGAGTTTAACTTCGTCTTCTCCCTCACCTTCTCCATTAACATTTTTCGTATCCATCATCAACTCTATCTCGCGCCAAAGATTTTAACTTCTTATCCCTCACATCTTCCATGAAAACCCTCGAACTCAAATTACAGATTGCTTTCAAAAAAATAAATCGATTGATTTATTTTTAATTGAAGCCATGAAAACCCTCGAACTCAAATTACAGATTGCTTTCAAAAAATAAATCGATCGATCTATTTTAATTGAAGGATGGTGGTCCAGAGATTATCCAATTAGTTTCAATTTGGTTGAATTTTCATCTTCTTCATAAGGTATGTAATTCCAAACTCTTACTTATATATGATTTTTACTTGAAAAGGGTTTCCCTGAACCAAACCAAGACAACAAAATAGGGGAAATTAGGGGTTTTTCTCATTCAGATTGTTTGGAATTGGGTGTTTCTCAATTAGGGCAAATAAATAGGTAAATTTGTGTTTGGACAGTAAGTAAGTGTATGGTTTCCAATTGAACTTCCAATTTGGTTTGACATGTGTAGTTTGGTATGCAATTTAGATATTAGGTGTTGGTGATTTGATTGATATGCAATCTGATTGATATTTTAGGTTTACATACCAAGTATATCATTTCTGTTTATTTTGTCCTGATTTGTAGGCTTAGGCACTAATTTTAGGTATGTTGTACTGATTTAGGTTTTATCAATAGGTTTTTAAAAAATTGTAGTCACATTCTTTTGTTGTCAGTTAAATTACTATATATGAAGGTCATTATTTCATACACCTATCTTGGTTTGCAGTTGCAGGCGATAGCATTACAGCTGAGATGAGGTGTATTATGTAGTAGACTGGGGATGTACAAATCTTTCACCTGTTTGTGCAAATGCCCTACATAGTGCCATTAATTTAGCATTACATTAGTTTTGCTTGCATCTGCAGGCTGTATCATCACAGTTGTTGTGTAGTAAGTCGTAGTTTAGGGATATATCTTAGTTACTAATGACATATCAGGTACTTCGTAGTGTTTATGCAGATACACTGAGTTGATAACTTAATGTAAAGTGCAAATATAATAATTCTTCAGTTTTGTTGGATATTAATGTATAGTTCTCCCAAAGGTTGTTTTGTAGATGTGTACAACGACATGCTTGCGTATTCATCCCTGATATACTAAGCGATTCCTTCTTGCTTGGAAATTTTCAGCATATAAGCGTTTGCTTAGTGGTCTCTTAGTCCCGTCTTCATGTTGTGGATAAGAATTGGTAGACAGATATATAGATGGTTTGTGCAAATGTACATGTTTGTGATAATGCCCAACAGAGTACTGTTGTTTAACTTCAATTAATTTGTAGACAGATAAATAGATGGTTTCTTCGCAAGATGGAGTGCGTCGAAGCCCACGACTTATTGAGACGCAAGATATGCAAAAACAATTGTGGCGTTCTCAATACAAATCAAAACAAGAGAAAATGACCAAACAGCAAAAACATGCATTCAATGAAAGACGGCGTCGTGCTTATCAAAATCGAAATACAAGAATTGATGAAGCCAGTACAAGCTGTAAGTTTACTGATTTAATAATACTTTTCGCATAACCATAAGCAAAGATTTTACAACATATTCTTATTATGGATAGCTTTTTTACATGTGCAACAAGTGTTCAAGTATCTAACTCGGCTGGAGGATTCATTCCTCGCCGAAGCCCAAGATTTTTTGGACGCGGAAACACAGCAGAAACGTTGGTTCAAGGTAATGCTTTAGTTAGAAGATTTAGTTGCTGAACTTAGTTTGGCTGAAAACATCATTACATAACCACAAGTAAGGATTTGACAACATAAGCTTATTGTACATAGCTTCTTTACATGTGCAGCAAGTGTAGTGTCTAACTTACCTGGAGGATTCATTCCTCGCCGAAGCCCAAGATTTAGTGGATGCAGAAACATAACAGAGACGTTGGTTCAAGGTAATGTTGTAGTTATTAGCAGATTTAATTGCCGAACTTAGTTGATTAATATCCTAAAGACCAGTGAAGCATAGGAAACCAACAGTCATCTAACAAAACAGGATAAGTAAAAAAAGTTGCTTTGGTCGATGCATCCAATATCACTGAAGGGGTTGGGCTATGACGTTACTCCTTCTAAATGAAAAACCCTCTAGGTACACTTAAAATCATGGGGGGAGGTGGGGAGTGTGGATATAATATATGGTCCCATTCCCAGCATTGGTTAGCTTTGAATGGATGTCCCAGCATTTCTTTTCCTTCTGTCTTTAATACTTTTCAAACAAATATATATATATTAGTTAATAACTCTCAATGCTTATATTTGATCAGATTTACATGTATTGTTATGGATCTCTGTAGTTCGGAGGCGAAACATGTCCGAAGAACATCTGGCCCGTGAACGAGAGAGGAACCGTGTTCGAGAAAGAACCCTTCGGCTAAATATGACGGAAGAGCAGAGGTCAATAGAACGTGAGCGTGATCGTAATCGAAAAAAATCCGCCACGGAAAAGCCGAAACCTCCTTCATCATCAGCAAACAACACTCATCAAACTTATTTGAACATGTTATGCATGAACATGTGCAGGCAGAAGTTGAAAGACTTATCAGTCGCATCTCAACGGTAGTAATGAATACCAGCGAAGGATATATGGAGTTGGGGCCTGAACACAGAGGTAAGTTGTATGTACTTGAATTTTCTATTGTATCGAACATATACATATAATTCAATAACTGCCCAAGTCATACAAAATTTCCAATCTGCAGCTCCCATACATACAACATTTGACAATATGCTCGAGTTTGATGAACAAATCAACAATACAGGAGATGATATGGATGAGAGTCACCAAGAGGATATGCAAGAAGGTATATTGTTTACAAATTTTAAAACTCAAACATGTTTGCTGGGAGGTGTGATTGTTACATTGTTTAGAAAACATAGTGCTGGTGGAGATTGTATGTGGGGATTTCTTTTAGAATTCTTCGTAATAATTCTTACTGCACGTTCTTATGATTAATGTAGGTCAATTGGAGAATCCTCAATCTAATCATGGAAACAACAATGAGAGACGGAGATCTGGATTGCAAAGAGGTAAGATATTCTTAACAATTCTATATTCTTATTACAGGGTTTTAAACCGACGGTTCAATTAAATTGGTCTATATTGTTCAATTGAATCCAGTAATAGACTTAGGAATTTTCTGAGAGACTATGTGAACATGCTTGCAGCGAAGTATCCATTCTGGAGTTAGCATTTATTGAATAAGACAGTTTATGTTTATTGTCTTTTTGATCTTTAAATTAATGTATTATTAAATTTTTGTTCTGATCAGACAACTAAATCGCCTGTTATTCTTTTCTCTGCATGTATAGTGAGCAACAGGAGAAGAAGGGGGACAAGTTTATCTAATATAGGATTTCATAACTGTGCAAGGGGTTTCGTCAATTTACATTCACTTCCACGCCTGCAGTTGGATAACACTAGCTCATGTAACCATTGTGGAGCTAAGTTATTTCCTCATGAGACTAATCAGTTCTGTTGATTGAATGGAAAAGTCAGTCTACCAGATATGCCGGTACCTCCGGAACTTATGTTGTTGTATACTGTACAGTCAGAACTTGGATTTCATTTTAGGCATAATATTCGTGCATACAACCATGTTTTCGCCTTCACATCAATTGGGGTACGTATCGACCATAACATAGCTAATCTTAGAAAGGGAGTGTATACATATCGTGCTTAAGGTACCATGTATCACAAGATTAGGAGTCTCATACCCGAACCAAGTGATAGACCAAGGTTCCTTCAAATGTACATATACGATACTGAACATGAATTAGAGAACCGAATGAAAGAGAAACAGTTTGCTGCCAAGAATGACAAGGGCAAGGATCAGGCTCAGGAGTCAACATCAAATGAAGAACCGCTTAACAGGGAAGTGCTTTCCATCTTGAAAGGAATGTTGGACAGATGCAACCCGTATGTCCGTGTTATTCGCCAGATTGCACAAGGTAATGACTTGCATGATGTTCGTATACATATAAAAGAGCAGCCAACGTATCGCCGTCAATATAACATGCCAACATCACCGCAAGTAGCTGCTATCTTAGTTGGCGGAGAAGAACCGAGTGAAGTGCTTCCCAGGGACATCATCGTTGAAACAAATTCCGGGCAACTTTTGAATGTACCGGATACAACATGTTTCTACGATCCACTTCAATACCCATTGCTACTTCCTTATGGGAGTTTTGGTTGGGATTTAACAATTTTCTCTGATAACGCTAGAAGGATCAGTTGTCGAGCATATTATGCATATATGCTACAGGTAACGTTAATTTACTTTGAATTAGTAAATTCTCTGACCTAAGATTCTTTGACTGCATCTAGCTAACTAATTGACCTGATGTCATTAGATCCGAGAAAATGATGACTCGATTCTGTTACGTGCTGGGAAACTACTACAGCAATACGTGGTCGATAACTACGTGAAGATCTCAACAATGAAGTTGAGATGGGTTCGAGATAGCCAAAGGACATTCCGAGCTGATTGGTACTCTGGTGCTCTTGACAAGGAAGATGCAAATACGGGTAACAATAATTCAAAGGCTATGATTATATAAGTTAGACTACAATAACTGACTTCGCATTATAGTAGTCATGTGAAAATTTCATTTCATAAACTGTCATTTCTATGATTATATAGTTGAAGTTTTGAATTACAGAAACTGTCATTTCTATTGTAGATTAAATTTCCTCTAATTTCCATTTCATAAGCAACTTATTTAGAACTTCTCCTACATCATTATTACTTTTGTAATTCAGAACTGTAACAAATATGGGTTCGAGTAACTTCCCTTAGAATTAGGTGGTTCTGAATCAGTTGACAAATGAAGTGAATCGTGAATCACACACACAAGGATTAAACTGACCAGAAAAAAGAACAGTCAGAAATGCAATTTATATATGTTCCTTCATGAGATTGTTTTCTTTACTCTTTTTCTCAAAATCTTACTTTAGTTTTGCCATTTTAACTGCACCATCATCATAGCTAAAATATGTGAATGTATTAGGTTTGTTTCAGTTGTCATCGGAGGAAAAAAAAAACATCTCAGCTTCTCAGTATGTATGAAATCTTTTCATCTAGCATATGAATAACAGAAAAAATAAATAAGAAAGTCTCATATTTCAGTAGCACTATCAAGGTTTGCTGAATCAGATGCCTTTGGATTGCCATAAGGACGAATTTCACTTTCACGGCCTCTCCAAACAGGAGACTTAAGCGAGGTCTCTTGAGATTGCATCCAGTTCAAGTTTTTGTTTTCGATTTCTCTAAATTATGGTGGTTCTTTGCAGGTGATATCGGACAGCGGGTTATTCTGCCTCTAAGTTACACAGGAAGCCCACGTGATATGCATCAAAGGCATTATGACGCCATGGCATTGGTTCAGAAGTACGGGAAGCCTGATTTTTTTATAACCATGACATGTAATCCTAAGTGGGAGGAAATCCAGAAGAATTTAAAACCAGGGCAACAGGCACATGACAGGCCAGATTTGACAACGTGAGTGTTTCATTCTAAGTTTGAAGAACTGAAGAAAGATCTGTTCACTAAGGGGGTTTTAGGAAAGGTTATTGCACATGTTCATGTTATTGAGTTTCAGAAATGAGGTCTACCACATGCACATATTCTTATCATTCTCGATGAAAGAGACAAGCTACGTAGCCCAGATGACTATGATACAGTTGTTCGAGCAGAAATACCCGATCCAGATGTTGAACCAGAGTTGTACGAGGCTGTTCTGAAACACATGATACATATGCCATGTTCTTTGTCGAATGATAGTGTTTGTAAGAACAATGGGAAGTGTAAGAAAAAGTTTCCGAAGAAATTTGCACCCGCAACTCTAGAAGGCGAGGATTCGTACCCCATCTATAGAAGGCGAGATGATGGTAGAGAAGTTACACTCCACAATGGGAAAGTGGTGAATAATAGTTAGGTCGTACCGTATAATCCGTGGCTTTTGAAGAAGTACGACTTCCATATCAATGTGGAGATTTTCTCAAGTGTGAAATCTGTGTAATATTTGTACAAATATGTTTGGAAAGGGGTAGATTGTGTCTGCATGGAGGTTTCGAGCGAGAAAGATGTCGAAGATGAGATCAAGCAGTATGTAGATGCCCGTTGGATCTGCCCGCAAGAAGCACTCTGGAGAATATACAAGTATCGGATGAATAAGATTCACCCACCTGAAGTCTCATTACAAATACACCTTAAGGATCATCAAAAGATTTTACTTCCAGAAGGGCGGACTGTGCGAGCTGTGCTGCAGCGAGAGAGGGAATCCCGTACAAAGATGACCGAGTATTTTAAGAAAAACGCAGAAGATGAGTTTGCAAGAACCCTTTTATATAAGGAATTTCCGGAGCATTATGTATGGGATCAGTCATTAAGGCAGTGGAATAGAAGGCGACGCAACAATAGAGTCATTGGAAGAGTTAATGTTGTTTCAACTCGCACTGGCAATTACTATTTGAGACTTCTGTTGAATCATGTTAGGGGACCAACTTCTTATGAGGACCTTCTGAAGGTAGGTTTTGTTACCTTTTCGACGTACAGAGAAGTGGCACAGCATCTTGGATTGTTAAAAAATGATACTGCCATGCGTGATACACTTCTTGAAGCAACACAAGTGCAGATGCCTTCGTCTTTGAGAAAGCTTTTCTACATAATGTTAGCCTTATGGAACCCAACTGGAGTTCGCGAATTATGGGATGAATTTCTACCACACCTGATTGAAGATCACCTCCGTTCCAACACAAAACAAGGTGCTATTAATATTTTGTTGCGGGAACTTAGTTCTACTCTTGGTCCAGATTTGATGAAGAAGTATCAGTTCCAAACCATCACTGAAGACGTGGGCACTTCAGGAACAAATGATTTGGTCATGGAAGAAAAATTGATTCCTATTCCTCCAGAAGATTTGTTGGCTATCGGCCAGCTAAATAACGACCAGAGGCAAGCATTTGACAGGTAAGATTCCTTGCAACATATACTCATATTTTAATCTCAATTTTACTGACTTATACTCGCCACGAGTCATTCATTTTGAGTTTGTAGCAATTAGCGAAGTGGTGGTAGTGTGTTCAGTTGACAGATAACATAGAAAGCTTAGGTTAAACACTTATGTTAGTATTTTGTTGTATATGGGTTGATTTGTAATTGTATATCAACTCTTAAGCAGGGTGGTGAACTCCGTTTCTCGCCGCAAAGGTTATATATTCTTTATTGATGGTCCGGGTGGTTCAGGGAAAACTTTCCTGTACAGGGCGTTACTGGCCTATCTAAGAACTCAAGGACATATTGCAATTGCAACGGTGACATCAGGAATTGCTGCAACCATGATGCCAGGTGGACGGACCGCTCATTCTAGGTTCAAGATACATGTACCAGCTGACTCAACATATGCGTGCGATATACCTGTGGACACTGATTTAGCAGATCTCATTCGGAAGGCCAGCTTGATTATTTGGGACGAAGCAACAAAGGCAAACCGATATGCATTTGAATCTTTAGATCGGACATTAAGAGATGTAACTAAGGTTGAGCTACCATTTGGAGGTAAGATTTTGGTTTTGGGTGGTGATTTCCGTCAAGTGTTGCATGTAATTGAACGTGGCACACGAGTACAGGCAGTAAGTGCATGCTTAACCAATGCAATATTCTGGAAGCACGTCAAGGTAATTCACCTCAAAGAAAACATGCGTTCAAGGTTGGATCCCGGCTTCTCAGAATTCTTGCTTCGCATTGGAGATGGAGTTGAACCTTATGTTATAGAAGAGATGGTGAAACTTCCAGATGATATTGTGTTGGAATGGGATGGAGAGCAGGCTGTTAAGACATTGATTGACGAGGTTTTTCCAAGACTTGAAGAGAATGCATTTGACAAAGTTTATATGAGTCAGAGGGCTTTGATAACTCCAAAGAATGACGTTGTCGAAAAGCTCAATCAGAAAGTTATTGAAATCTTCCCGGGAGCCGAGGTAGTGTATCACTCCTTTGACACGGTAACAGATGACCCCAAAAATTTGTGGACAGAAGATTTTCTCAACACTATTGCTCCAGGTGGATTACCTCCTCACAAGCTTATACTGAAGATAGGTGCTCCAATTATTCTCTTGAGAAACCTTGATCCAAAGTGTGGCCTTTGTAATGGCACAAGGTTATCGTGTCGAAGATTTTCTCAAACTTCATCGACGCAGAAATTGTTACAGGTAGTTACTCAGGGATGAGAGTGTTGATTCCGAGGATACCCATGGAGCCTCCAAAAGAGTCGAAATTGCCTTTTAGGCTTACACGAAAGCAGTTTCCAGTTCGTGCAAGTTTTGCTCTAACCATAAACAAGTCTCAAGGGCAGACCATACCACATGTTGGTGTTTACCTACAAGAACATGTGTTTAGTCATGGACAGTTGTATGTTGCTTTGTCCAGGGGAGTCTCAAGAACCACAACAAAAACATTAGTCAAGAATGGGGCTCTTCCAGATATTGCTGGAACGTGTACCAGAAATGTTATTTTTCAAGAAGTCCTGAAATTATGTGATAGTGTTGGGTGATGTATTTCTGATTAATGTAGTTCTAAATGAAAAAAAAAAAATACATTCACAGTTAGTATGTTGCTGAGAAACATTTTATTGCAGCGTCAGTTTTTTTTGAACATAGAGTATGCGTATAAAAGAGTCTATTGTCTGCCGACGTGCATCGCACGTGCACTCCACTTGTATTATTTAACTATAAAATAATAATTTATTATATTATCGATAATATAATATCTCTTTAAAATAATAAATTTTCTTGGTCCCAAGCCTATTATTTTATAGAAGTTATACTGTATTTGTAGCTTGGTTGTCGAAGTGTTTGTATTGGTTTGTATAACAAGCCACAAACCTTTTTTTTGAGGATCCAAATATCTTTAAACAAATAGACAATGACACTTGGATACTCGGTGCCCCAATGCGCAATAAGTTCCTCAAGTTTTCCCGATACGCATAATCTTCGGTGATTTAATGTTCTCTAGGTCTTTCAACTTAAGTGGTTGAATTATCGATTGACATTTTTTCTTAACGTTGTTCCATATAAGAAACGTACAAAGAAAATTATGGGCGTTCAGAAATACCTTACAAGTAGCATATATCAATGCGGATTCTTGTTCGGTTACAATTACCTTAGGAAGAGCATCCTTCCGTAACATTAACTTACAATGCGCTAACGCCCAATAAAAACCTTCTTTCAACTCGTCTCTCAAAAAAAAAAAAAAACCCATGGTGAATGGTGCCTTGGTTGACGTATTCCCAACTATGTTCAACAACGGCATCTCATACTTGTTGGTCTTGTACATGTAATCCATTATAAGAACTTGTGGAAAACATAGAGTCAATTTAACGCAATCCAGGTGAGCAAGAAATAGGTGTGTGACTTGTCCGAAGTCATCCAATTCCTTTGGACCATGTAGTTGTGCTTCCCCGCCAACCACATTAATTGTTGCATCACTGCCCTACCTTGCAAATCCTTCTTCCTCAAAGTACTTTTTGCAGTGTAGATATCTCATATAGTGGATTTGTTATTAGGGTCATCCGCCTTCAACTTACTAAGGATTTTAATCGGTGGCATATGTGTTTTATACATCTTATTTATTTCCAAGTGTTCATGGTCTTTGATCCTTGCGACTCTTGCATGTCCATGAAGATTAAGTACACGTGGGTGGTTATGAGGACAGTCCATATTTTTATTCACAGTCCAATGATTTTCATCTCTGTTATAGTTGAAAACAATAGTGAAGGGGGACTCTCTTTTCTTCGACTTGGTCTTATTCTTTCTCCCGGTCTTCCCAATGTACACGGAACCCTTTTTATGCTTGTCAACGTCTTTCCCACTTCTCTCACAAACCATTTTAAATCGGTTCCGTCGGGTTTGTTTCCCGGTCACTAGCACGCAATTTATTTTCAATCCATGTGCATAAGCCCAGTCATGTGCTTCCGATTTACTTCCACATATCTACAGGAATACAAGGTCACATATATACTTAGTAAACTTTTGGAATATTTATTTTTAACATATAGAGTAAGACATCACTCAATTTGTTACTTACCAAATCATTTTGGAAGTGATCTCTATTATCTTTGTAAATGGTGTTAACAGCCGAAGGTTGATCGTGCATTGGTAGAGGTTCGGCAATAACGATCTACAAGAATACGACGTGGTTAGATAACTCAAACAAAAATAATAATTAAGGTTAGGCTTATTCGAAAATTTGGAAACATAGCCGAACCTAAGAAAATCTCAGAGTAAAGCTAGGTTCGGCTCATACGAAATGTAAGTTAGAAGCCGAACCTTTAGCCTTTCGAGGTTCGACTGATATTTGGAATGTATATTTACGGCCGAACTTTTTACTTAGGGTTTTCATTGAAGTTACACCTATAAGTTCGGCTGACAACATGTTAGTCGAACATCACACTGTAAGTCGAACAAGAATAACAAAAAATAAACAGCAGGTTCGGCTATCAATTAAAAGAGTTCGAATAAGCCGAACCGTAGTTATTTTTCAAAACACTTGGGTTCGGGTTTAATTATATCGACAAAACCGTTCTTCCCGCGCAAAGTTCGCTCATATATAATAGCCGAACCCAAAACTGAACTCCTATTTATTTTTATTTATTATTATTTTTTTTTTAGTAAAATATCTATTTTGGGGGGATTGAAGCTAAAAAGGGGAGATTAAACATCGTATACGAGTATACCTGTGTATTATTAGCATAATGTATTCATCCTCGGGATTTGGCTCATAAAAACCAAAAAGTAAAATCATTCTCAAAATCCAAAAAGTAAGCCAAATTCGTATTATTCTTGTAGTTAATGTGTATTTTATTGTCTTTACGAGATGAAGATTCTTCTGGATCATTTGAATCATCCATTTTCAATCACAAAAATCCCTTAATCTTAAAAACCTAGTTGTTGTTTTTTTCACTTCTTCTTCCTCTCTCAAAAACCCTAACTCTCTCACAAAAATCCCTTAATCTCAAAAACCCTAACTCTAACTTTTCAACTAATATAACACTAACTTAGTCAATCATTAACATTACTAATTAATCATTATCATTAACACTAACTATTTAAGGTAGTTATGCCATTATCACAAAAAAAAGGGTGCATAAGGGGTGATGGTGTTTTTTATCTAATGACCCGATTTTGACACCATTGAATATGCCAAAAAAAAAAAAAAAAAAAAATCAGTATGCCTCAAAATAGGATTCTAAGTTCAGAGGAACACCTTCAAATGGGCTGCCTTGCAATTTAATTGTGTATGTGGATGGTTTGGCATAGGTGCAGATAACAGACATATTTGGGGACCTTATGAGCCTATACAGTGTAGTATACTCTCATCGAAGGAGTAGCTCCGTTGACTCAAATAGTATGAATGTAAGTTTGTATATTATAAGAAAACATGCGTTTGTACTTTGTGTATGAATGTATGTTTTTGATACATGCAACTTTTTTTGGGGACTGATTACATATATCATAATTATACAAAGGTTTCTGCAATTCAGAATGAAAGAGAAACCTCCATCAGTAAATTAACTTAAGGGCAACATGCTTTCAGAATATCCTCAATGTCTGGATCATCTCCAGCTTCTTTGTCCTAGGCAAGTATAAATTCAAAGATAAGAGAGTGACTGATGTTGAGAAAACAAATATTTAGACCAATGATAACGAATTTCAGAAGAAAATAAAAAGTACTTACTTTGTGGATGTATGAAATATTACTTTTACCGGGACCTGCAACAATTACTCCTCCTTGTTGCCTGAGAAAAGCATAGAACGATTCAACATTAAATTGTTTGGCTTGCGGAATGGTCTCTTGACCAAAAAAAGGAGTATTTTATTATAACCCAAAATCTCAGTTTTTCTTGGTGTAACTAAGAATCTTAGTTTTTCTTTAATAACTAAAAATACATAAACTGTGTTTTGTTTAGTTCACATACCAGCCACCTTTTGTCCTGGTATCCTTTTCAAAGGAAAGTCCCCAGTCTTGTCTATAACCTTCCATGTATAACTGGATTATCTTCAAACCTGCCTAGAATATTATCAAAGTAATGTCATAGGTGATTAGTAAACCCAAGATTGAAAATACAGGAAAAATTCACAACCAGTGACTATAGAGGGAAAAGTGATTTTTTTCTGATGAACTAGATTGTATATAAGCATATCAGTTAATTACCTTAGGAGTGAATGTGGTGGAAATCCCAGAAACAAAACTGAAAGCTTTATATGATGAATAGCTAGGATCTGCATATACTTCTGCACAAATGATCACCCGAAAGTGTTACTTCACTACACCAGCAAAAGACACTCATACTTAGACAACTACATTGAAGGTATAAAGTTCTTGGAGAGGATAGTATCAACAATCTAGACAGCTACATGTACATTTTTTAAGAACTGTTAACTTGCTACCTTTCATGCCCAAATGTCCAAAATTCAGAACTCTAGCCTAAAATTCAAACTTTCTAGCTGAGCACTGAGCATAATTGTCCAATATAGCATGTCAATTTGGATAGTTAGAACATTTAAACTCATTACATTTTATTTACATCTGTATAAAAGAGAAATCCATGTTTCACTTGTCTAGTCAAGCCAATTTTCAAACGTAGATATCCTAATAAATTTCGAACAAAAAAGATCATGAGTTTCAATATATGGACCATCCACAGTCGAATTTGTTCCTAGAAATAGTTCTTGTTCAATACTTGAGAGACTTATTTCATAAAAATTAAAAACACAGCATACCAAAAAACTTGCTATAACTTATTAATGTTCATTTTGTAAAAAAATTAATCGTACCCCTTTAAACTTCGTCTGCTCGTAGAAAACCTTTGCCTGCACTAAAAAGATTAGGATATTAGCACAATGAACTTACACACTTGCTATACTGATGCATTTTTATACTTCCTGTACTAAACTAGTATAGATCCAACTACATCCTCTTTCAGTGTGGACTATACTACTTTAGGTGAGCAATATTGGCTAGTCATTTGCGATCAGTATTTCACGTAAGCTAGCTCCAAAATAATTCACAATTGTGTTAACTTAGAAATGTTATGGCATACCTGATCAACACTACCTGGTCCAATTAAAACAAGGGTAACCCCAGCGGCATCCAACTTATCCTGTAAATACAAATTCTAATGCAATTAATCAGCATGAACAAAAACAAAATCACACCATTTTCTCCATAAAATTTAATAGCAGTATATTTACCTTTACAGAAGCAAGATAATCAGCCCTTTTGCGACAAAGAACACACCTGCATACATACAACATTCCCAATTCAGAAAAAGAAAACAAAATCTGACTAGTCATGGGTTAAATAAGAGTGAAATTACCCGAAATGACGGGCAAATGCAACTAAGGTTTTCCTATCATTCCAGAGATCTGATATTATAAAACCTTTTCCGCTCAAATCAAAAACCTCAACTTTATCCAACAAATTTGTTGCATCACTTCCTCCTCCTTCCACTACTGCTCCACTGGTAGTATCATTACTCGAAGGAGATGATAAACTTTGATTCGAAACCTTGAAACAAGGGAACCGTCTAGACCGTTGGTTATGATTATCTACCATTAGATTAATGGAGGGAAATGAACCAAGTCTCACTACTGCTGGTGTTGTTGTCCAGTTGTTTTCCTTCTTCCCATTTGATGAAACTGATGTTGAGAAAACAAATATTTAGACCAATGATAACGAATTTCAGAAGAAAATAAAAAGTACTTACTTTGTCATAGGTGATTAGTAAACCCAAGATTGAAAATACAGGAAAAATTCACAACCAGTGACTATAGAGGGAAAAGTGATTTTTTTCTGATGAACTAGATTGTATATAAGCATATCAGTTAATTACCTTAGGAGTGAATGTGGTGGAAATCCCAGAAACAAAACTGAAAGCTTTATATGATGAATAGCTAGGATCTGCATATACTTCTGCACAAATGATCACCCGAAAGTGTTACTTCACTACACCAGCAAAAGACACTCATACTTAGACAACTACATTGAAGGTATAAAGTTCTTGGAGAGGATAGTATCAACAATCTAGACAGCTACATGTACATTTTTTAAGAACTGTTAACTTGCTACCTTTCATGCCCAAATGTCCAAAATTCAGAACTCTAGCCTAAAATTCAAACTTTCTAGCTGAGCACTGAGCATAATTGTCCAATATAGCATGTCAATTTGGATAGTTAGAACATTTAAACTCATTACATTTTATTTACATCTGTATAAAAGAGAAATCCATGTTTCACTTGTCTAGTCAAGCCAATTTTCAAACGTAGATATCCTAATAAATTTCGAACAAAAAAAAGATCATGAGTTTCAATATATGGACCATCCACAGTCGAATTTGTTCCTAGAAATAGTTCTTGTTCAATACTTGAGAGACTTATTTCATAAAAATTAAAAACACAGCATACCAAAAAACTTGCTATAACTTATTAATGTTCATTTTGTAAAAAAATTAATCGTACCCCCTTTAAACTTCGTCTGCTCGTAGAAAACCTTTGCCTGCACTAAAAAGATTAGGATATTAGCACAATGAACTTACACACTTGCTATACTGATGCATTTTTATACTTCCTGTACTAAACTAGTATAGATCCAACTACATCCTCTTTCAGTGTGGACTATACTACTTTAGGTGAGCAATATTGGCTAGTCATTTGCGATCAGTATTTCACGTAAGCTAGCTCCAAAATAATTCACAATTGTGTTAACTTAGAAATGTTATGGCATACCTGATCAACACTACCTGGTCCAATTAAAACAAGGGTAACCCCAGCGGCATCCAACTTATCCTGTAAATACAAATTCTAATGCAATTAATCAGCATGAACAAAAACAAAATCACACCATTTTCTCCATAAAATTTAATAGCAGTATATTTACCTTTACAGAAGCAAGATAATCAGCCCTTTTGCGACAAAGAACACACCTGCATACATACAACATTCCCAATTCAGAAAAAGAAAACAAAATCTGACTAGTCATGGGTTAAATAAGAGTGAAATTACCCGAAATGACGGGCAAATGCAACTAAGGTTTTCCTATCATTCCAGAGATCTGATATTATAAAACCTTTTCCGCTCAAATCAAAAACCTCAACTTTATCCAACAAATTTGTTGCATCACTTCCTCCTCCTTCCACTACTGCTCCACTGGTAGTATCATTACTCGAAGGAGATGATAAACTTTGATTCGAAACCTTGAAACAAGGGAACCGTCTAGACCGTTGGTTATGATTATCTACCATTAGATTAATGGAGGGAAATGAACCAAGTCTCACTACTGCTGGTGTTGTTGTCCAGTTGTTTTCCTTCTTCCCATTTGATGAACTAATTGCTATACCTGTGAATGGTGTTGTACGGATTGAATCCGCCATTAGAATCAGAATCGGAAGACGGAAAATGAAGACGACAGTGTTTGTTAATGTTATTCGGACGTTACTCTTTTTCTTTGGTTATGAGCTAGACACGTGATGACGCATTATCCACCTAATTTTCTTTTTAATGTCTGTCTAAAATAAAACAAGGAATTCATATTTCAAAAGAATATTTAGCTAAATAGAACACCCAAAGTTGGAGGATGTCGTTCATGCCACACCAGTGAGTGAAAGAAAGAAATGAGCAGAACAAAAGTTTCCACTATGATATGAGCATCCTCCCTGAGTGCGAATTCGTGCACACTCCGTAACGAGTGTATATTTCACATTTTCGGGAGTTATGTAACGAGTGTCGTGATTTTAAACATGGAGGGTAATGAGGCCATCAGTTAAATAATCAACCAATCAGAAGAATATGTGAAATATACACTCGTTAGTGGAGTGTGAACAGATTTGGACTCATCCTCCGTAATCAAATGTAACTTGAAAGAAGGAAAAAAAATGATTTTATATAGAAGAAAGAAAGAATTGCTTTCATTCCTCATCATACTTCTGCTTTTTTGCTTTTAATACAATGTTACAATAATTAAATGAGACTAGAGGAGGGGGGGGAACTTGGTTAAATAAAACATTACAAACTCTCATCAAAAATGAAACCCAAACTAAAACAAGGGAAGCTTTGACATCATTTTCATTTTTTAGATTTCTTGGCTCATCAGAAAAGTATTTCACTTTTGTGAACTTTTACTGAATGTAGTTATTAATAGCTGACAATAATCTTCAATCTGCCTTGGATACTTCTCAGACTACTAAAAACTTCTTACTGACTGAGATGCTTTTTATTGTCCAGAATCTTCAGATAACCTCTCCACACAGTCAGTAACTAGTTTACATTGTGGCTGCAGCTGCAGGTGATTGCTCAGACCACTTCCACACTTTTAGATCACCATTCCCGTCGCCAGTAAAAAATAAACCACCAGGAGCGGTTTGAATAGCTCGGGTCTCCTCTTTGGCATATATTTTTCCTCTTTCATTAAATCTGTGAAAGACAGTAAACACTCAAGCTCCTTTACTAGTAAAAACAAACACATCAGGGATAAAGAGCTGTAACTTACGATGGCAGGTCATAGAGACGAACAGTGTTGTCATTGCATGAGCATATCAACACAGGTTTTCCTTGTGCATCAGGCATCCCACAGAGCGCTAACAGACCCTGTACGACCAAAGCAAATTTTATAAATAACCAACAACCAAAAACGTACTAACAAATCCATCATTTCACATAAAACTACAAAAAGTAAATATAAGTACTACGACATGCTAAAACATCCACAGAGATTATTTTAATGATCAGCAATGTCTAGTAGCACTTTGAAACAGGCAATTATGCTGACAGCTCAGTGCAGAACATTAATAACAGATACCATTGTTCGGAGAACATGAAACTTGGACAGGACATTCACATAAATAACATTTACCTAAAGCAATCCTTATCAGGATAAGATTCAATATCGACATTCATAAGTAACATACAGAAACATTTAATTAACAAAACATACTCAGTTAGAACGCATGCAAAATAAAATACTAAAGATAAGCAGAGCAGATGCATACATCTTCTTCTTTATGGGTGTAAGTGACTTCTAACTTTCCACTCTCGGTAAGAGCCCAGACCTGAACAAACAAATATAGAGGTAAGCTTACAGTTCTGCGAGGGGAAAGAATTATGGTCAATAAAGCAAAATAGAAGAAGTTAACCTTTATTGTTTTGTCCAGAGAACATGACAATAAAAACTGATCCCAGCAAAGAACAGACATTACAACTGATGTGTGATCTGTCAGAGTATAAATGCACTGTAAAGTCTCAAGTTCCCACACCTGATGGAGGAAAAAGACAAATGTTAAAGATAAGACATAAACATGATCCACTCCCATATAGACGTAAAGAAGAAATCTATTCAGTATGGCATATAGACAAAAGAGAGAAAATAATATAAGATGCGCTTCAGCCACCTGATATATAATATCAAAAAGAAAAATGAATTCTTGTATCACAATCAACAAAACAATGATGGAGACAGCCTTCAGGTTAATAAATTATAAAAAAATATATCCTAGAATGTAATATCCATGGATCCAGAAGGCACAACATACCCTTATTGTGTTATCCATGGATCCAGAGTAGAGTCTATTAGCGCCTACAACTAATGTAACAACAGAAGCACTATGACCCTGAAGAGCAGCAGCAGGCTCAAAACCATTGGTAGCAGCAACAAATTTCCAAACCAATATGCTACCATCCTGGAGCAGAAGTAACAAAAAAAATTAGTTGAATCCATGAGAATATGAAGTGAGACACGAATGAAGGATAGATCTACGTAAAACAAAGAGTAAAAAGAGTGGACTATGAAAAAGAAGCATCATTATTGTTTGAACAAAAGGAAAAACCTGTGTTCCAGCAAGTAGCATTTCATTGCCCACGGCCAAGGCATAAACTTGTCCAGATGGACCACTAAGACTGAGTTCACTATTGGTTTGGGTGTTCCAAGCCTACAAGTTATGATAGTGATACACATGAGAAAAGGCTCGAGGCACATAGACCATAGACCATTAAACAAGCAACAAGGCAAGACAGAAGAGTAAACATAAAAATCAGAGGTAAGACAAACTTAAAAACAAATAAATGGCGTACCTTGACGCAGTTATTAATTCCAACAAAGACCCAGGGGCCTTCACTGATGACACAGCCAACTTCAGATCCAAGGTTAATTACAGCAGCACACTGAACATCATGGTGATGCAATTGAGTTTAGTGAAAGAAGGTAAGATCACGAAAATTTAAAAAATAAAATCAAGAAATTTCTAACAACCTGGCCAGTTTGACAGTCCCAGACCCTAACAGTTCCATCTTTGCTACCAGAATATAATTTGTCAGACCCCATTGGGAAAGCAATCCCGCTAATGACCTGTTATAACACAAATCCTCCAATCAAACAGCTGAACAACTACAAATAGTATACATATAAGTTGAGGAAAATGAAAATAGAACAAGATGAAGCTACCTTCTTCTCGTGTCCAGCAAGTTGCGTCAACATAGTAAAACTATCACTGACAAACCACTGATGCAAGAATTTGCAACCTTCACCATAAGAACACTTATCAGCCATCCAATAGGTGCAAACCTTATCCTGAATCTTCAGAGGAGGCCTAAATCCTGGACCTCTAGGTCCTCCATTAACTGCCCCGCCTTGACCATGATCCCTGCCCCATCTTGAAGGCTGGGTATCAGCTCGATTGTAGGTATTCGGTTTTCTTCGCGAAAATGAGCCAGCACCAGAGAAATTCCCACCAGAGAAGTTTCCACCAGAAAAACTCCCCTGATCTGAAGGTTGTATCACATGGGATCTCTTTGATCCCATCCCGTTGCTGCTACTTGGCTGTGGCAGTTCACTATGCCGAAACTGACACGGATTCCTGGTACATCTACCTGCCCTCCAATGGTAGCAGACTTTATCCGTTGTTCCTCCTCCTCCACCTCCTCCTCCTCCTAGTCTATTGAATATCCTCTTCCCATTATCGACATCCATCACTACCACAAATACAGAAAAACACACAGATAAACAAAAACCCTAATTTCAAGTCTTCTCTTTTATGACCTGTAACTCTAATTCAATAGAATTCCAATCAATTTAAGGGAACTGATTTCCCACTTGTACAACATTGCCTACACAGTACCATCATTCTCCGCTGATAACAAAAATATCACCAACTCGGAACTCCAAACAGATTTACACAAATAAAACAAAATTAAAACCCTAATTCAAAACCAATCAAACCCTAATTAAAAACTTCCTTCGGAACTCCAAAACCAGAAAAAAACCTAATCGAATTGCAAACTGATGCCGCTTCTCAATATCATCAACTCTGAATTAATAATTAAATATAAAGCAAAACCCCTAAAACCCTAATTATGGAAAGAACAAGTAATTATCACGGAACTAATTCAGAGAAGTAGAGTCCTCTTCTCGTTCCTTGAATAACAATCATGAACATCAAAACTAGAATCGACCATCAATCGAACGTAGATCTAACCTTTTATTGATTTGAATTTACCTCCGATCAGCGGTATTTGAATTAACTTTTCGAGAGATTTGTAAGAGGGAAAAAAAATAAAGAAGCCCCAAAACCTTTGGTTTATCTTTCTCTCTCCCTCTCTTTCTCTAACGAAGAACTGGAACTAGAACTGGATTTCGGCAGGTCAGTTGCTTTATATAGAGACGTGTGTTAATTACAAGTAAGCCCTTTTTGAGTTTAAGCAAGTTTCTGAATTTTTGACTTGACTTAACTATGACGCTAAATAATGAACGGGTTTCCTTTTTATTTACCATTCAAGGTTGCCCTTAACAAGGGTGACCAGAATTACTGCTGGACTAAAACAGGTGTTTGGGTTTTTCACTTGACGTCAAGTTAGACAATGTTTGTCTCTATTGCTGGGCTAGATGGATCTTTCTTAGGTATTAATCACGGGGCCAGCCCCTAATTAGCAGTTTAGAACGACAAGGTACAAGGATTCGCAAAAGTCAAATTTGGTTAAAAATCGGGCTAACAGTTCGTGATTTGGAAGTAGTTCGGAACGGCATGCATACGTGTATAATTAGTTTTGGAAATACGAAATCGACATTATCAAATTCCGCATATCAGATTATTAGAAAGACATTTTTTTAACGTAATACAACATGAAAATATAATTTTTGTGCAGTATATATACATAATATAGTATCATATCATATAGATAACAAAGGGACTACAATCAACAATTACGTTGTGGCCGGATTAATGGTTGGGCACAAGTTTAGCAAGTCTGACATCAAGGGATCAACATGAAACCCCTCTGATCGTGGATTAAAAAAAAAAAAAAAAAAAAAAAAAAAAAAAAAGAGAGAGAGAGATGGGCATACTGGTTGATCTTGCTTTTCTGTTATCGAGGTTTTCGTAATCTCTTTTAGGCAAGATAAATAGAAATCGCAAAGTTCTCTTCGTCTCAGACTTTGTGATTTCTCAAGATAGATATCTGATAATATTGGTATTCATTGATCCTTTGAAGATTGTTCTTCAAAGGTGGTTAAGAATCTAGGCTACTGTTTGGGAGTCGTAAGTTCAGGATTTGTGAGGTTTGCTAGCTTGTCTACTGCAAACTGCTTTCCACACCTTGATCTATTGATCTAAACGGAAATCAAATAGGCTTATCTGTTAGAGGCATATTGGTATCAGAAATCTTCACTACGGCTGAAGCAACTCTTAGGCTATAAAGGACGCCAGCTAAGTGAATCAAGTGTGTAGAACCTTGCGAGGTTCAAGAAACGTAAGGAGGGCGGTTGTAGCTGAATCTCTTGGAGGGTTTGATTCGGTCTGTAGTTGGTTAGCACAACTCGGTGTTCAAATCTGGATGGGTCTCGGGGTTTTTCTACAGTTGTGGTTTTCTCTTTAACAAAATTCTTGTTGTGTGTGTGTGTGTTTGTGTGTGCACGCTTTATACTTTTCCGCATCTTTTGATTGTTAAAAATACTACACAGGTTCATACTCCTATCAAAATAAAAAAGTTGGTGGTATACTTGGTATACTCGTGTTATAACTTGGTATCGGAGCAAGTTCGTTAATGGTGTCACTACTGACATGACGATCTCTTGCTTTGACAAAAGCAGTCAATTTACGGATGCCGAGTGTGTTCTAGAAACCATCAATGTTGATCTGAATATTGATTTTAACAAAGTCATTGATAATCTTTGTCATGAGAAAGAACGATTGATAAGAAAGATTGATGGATATGATTGTGAACTATACATCAAGACTTTTGATCTTCGAGAAGGATCTAAAAGAGAAAAAGTTATTCAAAGGGAACTGGATGTTCAAATTTCGCATAAACAAGGTTATTGTTGTCATGTTCCCCGAATCCAAGGCTATCTTTAGTGAATTTTGATTGTTAAAAATACTACACAGGTTCATACTCCTATCAAAACATAAAAGTTGGTGGTGTACTTGGTATACTCGCGTTTTCACTTGGTATCGGAGCAGGTTCGTTAACGGTGTCACTACTGACATGACGATCTCTTGCTTTGATAAAAACAGTCAATTTACGGATGTCGAGTGTGTTCTATAAACCATCAATGTTGACCTGAATATTGATTTGAATAAATTCATTGATCCTTGTCATGCGAAACAACGATTGATATGAAAAATTGATGGACTTCATTGTGAACTATACATCAAGAATTTTGATCTTCGAGAAGGATCTGAAAGAGACAAAGTTCTTCAAAATCCACTTTCAACCGTTAAGAACAATCAAAAACCATGAAGATATATTACTCTCCGGGAACAATATTCGATGGTAGCAGCACTGTTGATGTTGTTGTTAAAAGAAGTCTTCAAATACATTATCTCAATCCTTTTTTTTTTGTAGTTGATGGAATAGACCTGCACAACTGCTGCATGAATCCTAGAAGTCCCCATCTCATACCAACAAATTCGATTAAAGAACATGGCCGGAAACTACGAACATCTCCAAAGTTATTCAAAATTACTCCATGTAGCCAAGAACAGAAACTACTGCTAGAAAGTCCCATTCGTTGCGTTAAGAACAAAAATGATGCTTGAGATATTATATTGATAGACTACAAAGAAATATGATACTAGGGAGGCCACTGTAGCGCCCCATAAGCTAGCAGCTGACTAATCCAAGAGATTAGCGACAAACTGAGGCACTAACGATCAAATACATCTATTTAAACATTAAGAAATAAGTTCTAAACAAAGATTAACCCGAATCTAAACCCTCTCTGTAATAAATACAAGAACTCCTCTCAAGTGATACATATTTAATAGTGAGTTGGTTTACAAATATAATATAAAATTTATAAACACAAAATAAACATAGTGGAAGCTAACCAACTCCTCGAAGCTTTCAACGTTGTGTACACATCTCGATCTGTCTCTGAAACTGAAAGTGGGAATGGGTGAGCACATCATCCCTAAAAGGGGTGCCCAGTAGAAATAATAACTAACTTTCAAGTAATCACTAGAATGATTTAAAGACAATGCAGGTTTTACTGAAAACCGATAAAACACAGAAAAACAGATAAAGCATATTAAAAATAATAAGTTGTAATGAAATATAAAGTTCTACCAACCAATCTTGCGGCACAAATTCACAAGAAAAATAATAGTTGAGAGACGCAGTTCTTCAGAGTAGTAAGGTGTGACTCTTGCGGATTCTTCAATGATCATTAAAGCGCCCTGAGGTTTGACGACCCCGTAGTCATATAATATTTGTACCTTACCAGTACCTTATTATACGCGCACTCTACATAACAAGTATCTAAAGAGATCTAATGGTGTTAACGTTATAGCCGATGGAAGAACTTTAACATGAAGAACCTTATACCTCTCGCATGTCAAATCCAACAATCAGACATAAGATTCTCAACATCATTCTCTCTAAACACCAAAACATAATATAATAGCTTTTGAAAGTAATTTAAAAGAATAATAAACATCCATGTATGAGACATGCGTTGCCCGTACAGAAATAGGGAAAATAATATTCGGTGACACGAGTACACACCTAGATAGTTTATTAGTTGGCAGCAATTTTCACTCCTTTAGCGCATAAATATAGATATAACTTTTGGGCAACCGCATCAAACACCAATCAAAAGGAACCTTCTCCTTTTCATGCTAACAATAAGTAAAGAATGTAACCACTTTCCAGTCAATGGAAAGAATCACTTTTTGAAGATAAGTAAATACTCCAAAAACACAAATATTAGTTGTTTCAGAAGATCCAACCCCATCCCAAAATGTAAAAGAAAACTAGTTTGTATTACACACAAATAATACATGCATACACATATCATATACTAGCAAAAAGGCTCACACAAGGCTCATAACACAATCTCATACAATTTACTAGTTATAGGTTAAGTGAACTATCTAATAGTTCTAAGTTCATTTATGGTTCTACACATTTTTATTATCTATCTTTAGCGCATCTAAAGGTTTACTAATTCAATTAGGTTGGTTCTATAGTCTATTAGATAAGTCTTACAAAGATCTACCACTTTGTAGGAAAAACCAAGGGTCAATTCGGACCATAAGTGGTCTAAAGATACAAAATAAGGTTTCTGGCCCTAAGCCCAAGCTCATGGGTTTAATCCAGGCACGGCCCACTAGTCCGGCCCATTACACAAGGTCCAGTCCAACAGAGTCAACTAACGGTCATTGACGATCAAAAGAGTCAACTAACAGTCAACGTCTAATGTCAAGGTCAAGTCCAAGTCAAATGGTCAAAGTCAATTGGTCAAATCCAACTCGGTCAACTGAGTTAACTCAGGTCAAGACAGAAACTCGGTGAGTCAACACGACTCGGCTCAGTTAGATATCTGAGTCAGGGTCAGCTAGGTCAGTCAGGGTTCTGACTAAGCAGAAAATCTCAAGGCCAAAGCCTTGCACAGGCCAGAGCCATTGCTCAGGCCAAAGGATACTAAGGCACAAACAAGGTGCAACAATTAACCTGCCAAGACTAAAAAGATGCAACACAACACATGACAAGATCAAATGTAATTCTAACTCTCTTAGCAAAAATACAAATCCAAAACATCACTTCCTTGATTCAGTTCAGATACTATAATCATCATTTCTAATTCTAATTCCAAAACACTACTCAACTCAACTTCAAAAGTATTCAAGACAACAATTCAGTCTTCATATGCTCATAAAACATTCTTCCAAAACTTTTGTCAGTTTAATAACACAACTACAACCTCAGTCAACTACTTGCAACTATATTCCATTCTACATGTAGCACTTCAATCATCGAACACAACACAATTACCCAAGACCACCAATTGCACTGCTAGTTCAGCTCAAAGGCATCTGAGCTGCAACCAAAACCATCTTCTCAAGCAACACTGACATTCAGTTCTGCTCCACGACTTCACAACATCTCATATTTACTCAGTCATTGCTTTCATCAACTCTTTATGTTCTTAACCAACAACACCAGTTCCATCAGTTCAGTTGCAACTCCAACTTCATTTCATTCTTGATGCACCACTATCTCCACATCTGTATCACTAACATCATTTCATAATCAACATCATCACCTGCAGTTCCATTCCCAAGCAATCACTTCCACTAAATTCATTTCCAACATCACTCACTCTTCGTGTATGAATTATCAATTCAACCAAAGCAGCCCATACATTTAACTAATTTCATCCTTTCTCAGAAATCACCACCACAACATCAGTTGAACAGCTGCAACTTTAGTCCCATCTCTGCACAATAACCACCAACAGAATCCATAGTTCATCTCTTATCTTCTACACAACTCTTCAACACAGATATACGACCACCATTTCAATTCAATTTCCACCAGTTACATGAGTTGTAGCTTCCTCTTAATCAAATCTTAACACAACACTCATAACTCTACTATTTCACTTATCTTCATCCCATGTAACTTAACCTCCAACTATAACTGCTCATTTCCAAATCACAATCCAAAACCCTAACTCTAAATCATCAATTCATCTTCCTTCCAGTACAGATTAGGTAATTCCTAATTAAAACTCAAACCCTAATTTCTAATTTGATTTATGGAAGAACAACAGAAACCCTAATTCCTAAAGAAACTTAAGTTTACTTCCATGAAATCGACTTAACCTCAAATTAAATGCAAACCCAGTCTAAATCAATCAACAAAACATCAACTTCATAAACAATTCTAAATTAATTACGAAACCCTAATTAAAGTTTTTGTTTTACCTTTTACTTTTGATTCAACACCAAATAAGCTTCATCTCTTCAATTCAATAACAACCCCTCAGTTCTTCATCCATCAACGATAGTAAATCATCATTAATTATACAAAATCCTAACCTCAGAAACCCTAACTTCGATTCAACATCAGTATCACTTTCTTCTTCTCCTGGAACTCGAACAGACTCAGTTCTAACCTCATCATCTTCGAATCATCAAGCTACCTAACTATCTATGAATATCTCACACATCAATAACCCAGTTCGTCTGAACTGAGATCAACAGAAGAGAATGAGAGGAAGAACAGAAGAAAGAAGAAAGGAAAGAGAAGAATAAAAGAGAAATGAGTTTCTCTTCGACACGTTAGGTGGTGATAAGGCCAACACAAATGCTAAAGGCACCCGAGAAACGGATAAGGGAAGCCAGGTCGGTCTAAGGCAAAATAGTAATTTTTGCCCCTCACACTAATCTGATGATATCTTCTGCGTCAGGTATCCGAATGACACGTTCGAGTAGTCTATTTCGTATAACTTTTCGAGACCTATTCAACGGTGCTAGTTTTGTATCTAGATCGTTGTTATATTAATTCCTATTAATTATTGTTCGTCTCTAATTAATCGAGTCATTAGTGACTAGTCTAATAGCGTTGACGAGCTTGAGGCTCGTTACATTCTCCCCACCTTATATCATTTTCGTCCTCGAAAATCGATCCACCATAGTCTTCAAAAACTCCCCACCTTATAGAGAATTACTATCTCTCAACTAAATGCAAGTAGTGCTCATACTTACAAACGCGTGAAAAGAAAAACAACTCATTTTAAATGAGTTCACAGCAACAAGAAATGAAACACAAGCCTATGTGGTTTTCTACAACTAGAACCTATAATTTGTAGCTCTAAGCTCAAGAGACTAATCTCTATTTCATAATATGATTGTCTCTAAGCTCACTATGGTTAATTTGATTCTAACAGACAAGTATGTCTAAGTTCTCCGCGCTAAAACTTATAGCCTAATATTTATTAATTTACTAATTTCATGAAATTTATCCATATAACTAATCTTACATTTTTATATATTTAAATTTTTAATTAATTTTAATCATCATTTAATTAAAGCTAAATCATTTTAAATTGTTATACAAATTTACCTATTTATTTAATCATTTTATATTAATATATACTAATACTTTTCATCAAACACATTATCTCACTTTATTTTACTTACTCAAATATATATGTTTCTACTTTCACATGTCCAATTTAATTTTATATTATTTATCTAAATAAATATATTTAATTTCTTTATTAAAATATATCAATATCATATTTCATATCAAAAATAAATTCATTTTAATCGTGTAATTATACAAATTTGATTTCTCTTCAATTTATAATATCTATTATTTTAACTTGACTGTTATACAATATATAAATTTTCCAAATATTATCTACTTTAAATTTTGCTATTACAAAATTATTGAAATGCTATTATTAACTGTGTTACTATTTTCACTAACTTTATTATTATCGTTATTGGTTTGTTGATAGTCCAGTTGGTACGCTAAGTCTTAATTTTCTAAATATGAATCTACATTCACGTAAAGATTGATACAATTGATTTTATTTATTCCTGTTGAATCCGTATACTATATCTTGTAAAACGTTGGCGTTGGAAATTTAATATTATTTCAATTTGAGTCTGCATAAAATTTTAGTATATCGAAAAAGTTTTTAGATTTTTCTATCAATGTAAAGTATCTTATTAATATAAAAAAAAAATTTCTTTCAAGTCTATTATTGTGCTAGGCATCCAAATACTATAATTATTTCTTCAGGTGTATATTATTTTAATAATTAACCATTACTAGTTTATTTCAATAAAATTTATTTATTGTCAAATGAATCTATGTTCCCGTAAATTATTTATTCCCTATCAATATTTAGTCAGTTATTAGTTCCCAAAAGTATGATTCTTTAAATCAATTATTATACTAATTATAATTTGGGTATAAGATTACTAAGAAATTTCATCATTTTATTTTATGCAAAATATCTGCACGATCTTAAGTCTAAACTAATAAGTCTTATATTATCTATCTGGTTTATTTCAAAAGCAAACAGAATAAATTTCTAACTTTATTTAATTTACAAAATCTGACCGTAGATAATTATTAATAATTTCGCATAACTACTTCGTCCTAATTATTATTTTAATCATTATATATTTACTAATAAGATTTTAATTGGATAAAGTTCATTACAGTACTATTTGATAAGTGTTAATATTACTTTTGTCATGATTATTAGTGATCCTATTATCATTTATTATTATTAACACTAATGGTAGAACTATTATCTTAATTACTTTCACAATTTAACTTCATTTCTAATTTAATAGGTAAATGTTTCTAATTACGAGAAGAGGTACTCTATTAGTTTCTAAATGAAATTTGGGATCTATCAGTTTACTAATAGAAGCAAGTCTTCTTAATATGAATGGTAGTCCAAGCTTGTAGTTGGCCTGTCCAGGTTAGCAAGACCCGACGATGGTTTCCTACGAACAAAGACAACACAAGCACAACAGAATTACAAACCTCACTATTCTCCAGTGCTAGATTATTTAAGTATCATTCAATTGAGACTAACTAATTTCTAGTTATGTATTGAAATTTCTAACTTATACCCCAATTGGTTTCAGCCTACAATTTTTACTTCATAAATATATACATGCAAAACAAGAAGCAAACAATCAACATATTGAACAAATTAATCAATCAATTCAAAAATTATTTTAGTTCTTGATTGCTTTTAGTGATTAAGATTTATCTCACAAACCCAACCCAGTTCCAAACTAGTCTAACAGTCTATCTGGCACTGGCTATTATCTATTGTTTCCCATGTAAGATCTAATAGTGAGCTCTGATACCAACACTGTAGCGCCCCCTAAGCTAGCAGCTGACTAATCCAAGAGATTAGCGACAAACTGAGGCACTAACGATCAAATACATCTATTTAAACATTAAGAAATAAGTTCTAAACAAAGATTAACCCGAATCTAAACCCTCTCTATAATAAATACAAGAACTCCTCTCAAGTGATACATATTTAATAGTGAGTTGGTTTACAAATAGAATATAAAATTTATAAACACAAAATAAACATAGCGGAAGCTAACCAACTCCTCGAAGCTTTCAACGTTGTGTACATATCTCGATCTGTCTCTGAAACTGAAAGTGGGAATGGGTGAGCACATCATCCCTAAAAGGGGTGCCCAGTAGAAATAATAACTAACTTTCAAGTAATCACTAGAATGATTTAAAGACAATGCATGTTTTACTGAAAACCGATAAAACACAGAAAAACAGATAAAGCATATTAAAAATAATAAGTTGTAATGAAATATAAAG
The DNA here is from genome assembly GCA_023531295.1 of Papaver armeniacum. Taxonomy (NCBI): domain Eukaryota; kingdom Viridiplantae; phylum Streptophyta; class Magnoliopsida; order Ranunculales; family Papaveraceae; genus Papaver; species Papaver armeniacum. Next base: position 59,236 of record JAJJWW010006870.1, read on the forward strand.
TTCTACCAACCAATCTTGCGGCACAAATTCACAACAAAAATAATAGTTGAGAGATGCAGTCCTTCAGAGTAGTAAGGCGTGACTCTTGCGGATTCTTCAATGATCATTAAAGCGCCCTGAGGTTTGACGACCCCGTAGTCATATAAGATTTGTACCTTACCAGTACCTTATTATACGCGCACTCTACATAACAAGTATCTAAAGAGATCTAATGGTGTTAAAGTTATAGCCGACGGAAGAACTTTAACATGAAGAATCATATACCTCTCTCATGTCAAATCCAACAATCAAACATAAGATTCTCAACATCATTCTCTCTAAACACCAAAACATAATATAATAGCTTTTGAAATTAATTTAAAAAAATAATAAACATCCATGTATGAGATATGCGTTGCCCGTACAGAAATAGGGAAAATAATATTCGGTGACACGAGCACACACCTAGATAGTTTATTAGTTGGCAGCAATTTTCACTCCTTTAGCGCATAAATATAGATATAACTTTTGGGCAACCGCATCACACACCAATCAAAAGGAACCTTCTCCTTTTCATGCTAACAATAAGTAAAGAATGTAACCACTTTCCATTCAATGGAAAGAATCACTTTTTGAAGATAAGTAAATACTCCAAAAACACAAATATTAGTTGTTTCAGAAGATCCAACCCCATCCCAAAATGTAAAAGAAAACTAGTTTGTATTACACACAAATAATACGCATACACATATCATATACTAGCAAAGATATGCATGCCTTTCGCAATATAAATATAGTTATAAAATAATAATGAATACAAGAGAGTTCGTTATCAATTCCCACCTCTTTTGATGACAAGCCTCGCATACCTTGAGATCCATAATCCACTGGTTCATTCTTTAGATCGTTCGTTGTTAATAACGACTAACTTTTAATGACACAATCACTCTAAAGATTAGCCAAAAGGCTCACACAAGGCTCATAACACAATCTCATACAATGTACTAGTTATAGGTTAAGTGAACTATCTAATAGTTCCAAGTTCATTTATGGTTCTACACATTTTTATTATCTATCTTTAGCGCATCTAAAGGTTTACTAATTCAATTAGGTTGGTTCTATAGTCTATTAGATAAGTCTTACAAAGATCTACCACTTTGTAGGAGGAACCAAGGGTCAATTCGGACCATAAGTGGTCCAAAGATACAAAATAAGGTTTCTGGCCCTAAGCCCAAGCTCATGGGTTTAATCCGGCACGGCCCACTAGTCTGGCCCATTACACAAGGTCCGGTCCAACATAGTCAACTAACGGTCATTGACGGTCAAAAGAGTCAACTAACAGTCAACGTCTAATGTCAAGGTCAAGTCCAGGTCAAATGGTCAAAGTCAATTGGTCAAATCCAACTCGGTCAACTGAGTTAACTCAGGTCAAGACAGAAACTCGGTGAGTCAACACGACTCGGCTCGGTTAGATATCTCGAGTCGTGGTCGGCTAGGTCATCGGGTTCGACTAAATTTGAAAAGCTCAAGGCCAAAGCCTTGCACAGGCCAGAGCCATTGCTCAGGCCAAAGGATACTAAGGCACAAACAAGGTGCAACAATTAACCTGCCAAGACTAAAAAGATGCAACACAACACATGACAAGATCAAATGCAATTCTAACTCTCTTAGCAAAAATACAAATCCAAAACATCACTTCCTTGATTCAGTTCAGATACTATAATCATCATTTCTAATTCTAATTCCAAAACACTACTCAACTCAACTTCAAAAGTATTCAAGACAACAATTCAGTCTTCATATGCTCATAAAACATTCTTCCAAAACTTCTGTCAGTTTAATAACACAACTACAACCTCAGTCAACTACTTGCAACTATATTCCATTCTACATGTAGCACTTCAATCATCGAACACAGCACAATTACCCTAGACCACCAATTGCACTGCTAGTTCAGCTCAAAGGCATCTGAGCTGCAACCAAAACCATCTTATCAAGCAACACTGACATTCAGTTCTGCTCCACGACTTCACAACATCTCATATTTACTCAGTCATTGCTTTCATCAACTCTTCATGTTCTTAACCAACAACACCAGTTCCATCAGTTCAGTTGCAACTCCAACTTCATTTCATTCTTGATGCACCACTATCTCCACATCTGTATCACTAACATCATTTCATAATCAACATCATCACCTGCAGTTCCATTCCCAAGCAATCACTTCCACTAAATTCATTTCCAACATCACTCACTCTTCGTGTATGAATTATCAATTCAACTAAAGCAGCCCATACATTTAACTAATTTCATCCTTTCTCAGAAATCACCACCACAACATCAGTTGAACAGCTGCAACTTTAGTCCCATCTATGCACAATAACCACCAACAGAATCCATAGTTCATCTCTTATCTTCTACACAACTCTTCAACACAGATATACGACCACCATTTCAATTCAACCTCCACCAGTTACATGAGTTGTAGCTTCCTCTTAATCAAATCTTAACACAACACTCATAACTCTACTATTTCACTTATCTTCATCCCATGTAACTTAACCTCCAACTATAACTGCTCATTTCCAAATCACAATCCAAAACCCTAACTCTAAATCATCAATTCATCTTCCTTCCAGTACAGATTAGGTAATTCCTAATTAAAACTCAAACCCTAATTTCTAATTTGATTTAGGGAAGAACAACAGAAACCCTAATTCCTAAAGAAACTTAAGTTTACTTCCATGAAATCGACTTAACCTCAAATTAAATGCAAACCCAGTCTAAATCAATCAACAAAACATCAACTTCATAAACAATTCTAAATTAATTACGAAACCCTAATTAAAGTTTTTGTTTTACCTTTTACTTTTGATTCAACACCAAAGAAGCTTCATCTCTTCAATTCAATAACAACCCCTCAGTTCTTCATCCATCAACGATAGTAAATCATCATTAATTGTACAAAATCCTAACCTCAGAAACCCTAACTTCGATTCAACATCAATATCACTTTCTTCTTCTCCTGGAACTCGAACAGACTCAGTTCTAACCTCATCATCTTTGAATCACCAAGCTACCTAACTATCTATGAATATCTCACACATCAATCACCCAGTTCGTCTGAACTACGATCAACAGAAAGAGAAGGAGAGGAAGAACAGAAGAAAGAAGAAAGGAAAGAGAAGAATAAAAGAGAAATGAGTTTCTCTTCGACACGTTGGGTGGTGATAAGGCCAACAGAAATGCTAAAGGCACCCAAGAAACGGATAAGGGCAGCCAGGTCGGTCTAAGGCAAAATAGTAATTTTTGCCCCTCAGACTAATCTGATGATATCTTCTGCGTCAGGTATCCGAATGACACGTTCGAGTAGTCTATTTCGTATAACTTTTCGAGACCTATTCAACGGTGCTATTTTTGTATCTAGATCGTTGTTAGATTAATTCCTATTAATTATTGTTCGTCTCTAATTAATCGAGTCATTAGCGGCTTAGTCGTCTCTTGACTAGTCTAATAGGGTTGACGAGCTTGAGGCTCGTTACAGCCACGCCCGCCTAAGTCTTCTTTAACTCCAAGATGGGTTCATGTGCTTGGAAAAAGGTTGATATTTATTTCACTTTATTAATTCTTCTAGTGCCTTCACTTATATATAATAAAGAACATTAGGCAGTGCTATTTATGTGTGGTGCACATAGTCCATTGAGCTATGTCTTCTTGGCATGGTGAATTGCAACATTGATGCCTTTTGTCGCAAACGCCACTATAACTCCCATATTAGTTATTTATTTCTCCGGTGATCTGGTTCACTTGTACTTTCTACAAAAGCACTAAAATAATGTTGTTAGCCAAAAATAAATCGAGTCCTGGCTAATATAAATATGGGTATAAAAATGTAGCACTTATGTGCTTATCAATTAGTATGCTTGAAGATGTTGTCAAAGAAGATTCAATTAGAGAAACACATTTGATCGAGACTCATTCATCAGAATTAAACAGTTTTTGTGTTTAAAAAGAGAAACTTGTTGCATCTCTTTCACTAGCCTAGGAATAGTACAACTCCTTGAAAAGGGAAAACTCTATTTTGACAAGTAAACTTTCTTCAGTGCCTATCTACAATACTCACGTGGTATTACCCAGCATGGAGAAATTTTCTTCTAAGGAATTGTCTGCTAAGAAACAATTACGTGACTTATAGAATTCCAGAGTGGCTATGAATCTGAAACCAGATGCTTCTAACGTTTCTTATCCACAGATCTGTTCTTTCTGCGGGAAAAGAAATCACAATGTTCTACATTGTTTTGCTAGAAAGAAACAGATTTCTGATCTTCAAAATCTACTTCTTTTTACTGTCAACAAAGAAAATTTTATGACGACATCTATAATGGATTTCATTCCTGCAGAAAACCAGAACTCTCATGCTCGAGGTTTCCAAGGTTACTCTTCTAGAAATCTTTACAGGAATTGTGTCCCTCTTAATGGTGTTAATTAATGCGCCACAAATGTACACATTCCATGTGTTAATGAGAATAAGTCTGGTAGACCTAAGTCTAGGAGATGGAATTCTCACAATTATGACCCTCTGGAACCAACCTCTAGAGGTCCTAGACTTAATTTTCAGAAAAATCCTTCTGATGAATACTCAAAAGGGTCTATGTCAAATTCTTCTAGAATAAGACATAATCGAAGGAAGGTAAGGAATACACTGCACAACTCTTCCCTCAATTTTTGTAGTAAGATTACTTCCCACTCTGCTACCTAGGTGTAGGTAATTTCATCCTTGTATCTAGATTGAGAGTTGCAAGGATGATAATTGCGGGATGCTCAAGTTCGTTGTATATTCTAGTCTGATCGAATGTTTGTGTTAATGTTGTTTTCTTCATAAGTTGAGTCATATCTTGACCCCTAGTAACTAATTTTTTTGTGTGCTCTAATTTATGGTATCCTCTAAATTATTGAGCCATAAAAATATACAGTATAAGTTATTTAAAAAAGTAAATAAAGTGTATTTCCTTTTGTTGGACTTTCTTTAACTGGTCCGTGCACGTCCGTGTCTTCTTCTTGAGAGTTTTTAGGGTTTACTTAACAAGGGTTCCTCTCTTGTTCTCGAACATATATATATATGTTATATTGTTTCTTCCATCCCTAATTATAGAATATATATATACATATATATATATATATATATATATATATATATATATGGAGAACTCTTCAAGACCTCAATAAGTCGTGAATCTTGATATGGAAGAAGACATTAAAGGATGCACGGTTCAAGAACTTGTCTTGAAAAAGATGATTGCAAAGAAAGAGTACAACTCCTGGATTGGTGAATCTGTCAAGGATTTAATTCATTTCTCATAATAACTCGAAGGTCGAATTTGCAAATCTTCAACTGCAAATAAATCATCTCTTTGATGGTCAGACCAAAATCCTTGAAAATCAAAAGGTCTTGATACGGAACCAGAAGAAGCTCATATCTGATTACATCAAAGCCAGACAACTTGCTCGCATTGTTGATCGAAAAGTGAATGTTCTAACTCATGAACATGGAGTTTCTACGGTCAAAAGGATCAAGGATATTGATAATACCTTTTATGATGGTGTCATGGAGAGGTATGAAATTATCAAAGAAGCCTGATTTCATTATGTCTAGGAAACTTCTTATGAAATTTCATGTCGGTGTGATATTTGCGACTCTAGAGCCCTGTCAGTGGTTATTATCACGGATGTGCCATGCTTAGGGTGTCCCAATGATATTTGCGACTCTAATTTTCAAAGCAAACCTTTCTGAAAAATGTTGCAACCAATCACAAGAATCTTAGCAGCTAAGGAACTGAAACTATCATTCGTGACAAAAAAAAAAAAGAAAAACTTTACATCAAGGTTTTATAGCTACATCAATTTGTGATGTAAATCATAAATGAAAAATATCAGGACAACCCGCCAATATATAACAAACTAAGGAAACAGTTGGAGCACAAATCAATGTCCCCCAATCTCAATAGCTAAGTGAATGGCCATGTGCATAAGACAAGATCATCAAACAACTAGTGCTTCATGTAACCTTGTTCTTCAATCGCCATCTAAGATGGTGGAATAAGCACTAAGATCACCAAAAAACTCTGCAACACTCAATAACCACTGGCAGCAAATCACTCAAACTCAAATTTCCCAACAAAACATGACATAATAGCAAGACCATGGGTATTCAGTTTTGGACTTTTGCTCTTCCGTGTAGTGAGAATGTTCATTAATATAACAAAACATAATACATCACAACATAGGTTTTGTCTTAAACTCATTTTCCCTTCGCCCCTTACAACATCTCGACATTACTAAAAACCATGAAGGATTTGCAATCTCACAAACTTACTAGTAAGTATTTCATAATAATATAGATAGGGCACATTGTCTAGAGACAGTTCAAAAGACACTAGTCTCACAAACTTGACGACCAGTAGTTACCTCAACCTTGTTACAAACTTGCAGTATGAAAAAGCGGGGGTCTAACAACCGTACCCAATATTTCATTCAACAATCTGTATGGACTAACTCCAATATAATTCCGAGAGAATCAACTAGAAAGTCAGACTCAATCAAGGAAATATATCCAAGAGTTATATCTTTGTTTCTCAATGTAATTAGCAAATCAAACAGATAGAATCCGTGATCCTGATTATTATAAGAAACAACTTGAACGGTACCAAAGATCAATGTTCAAGTGTTAATCAATTTCAATCAACAACCAAAGGTTGGATTTACCAATTGATTGAACTATGCACAACCTATGATATTTCAATTATATAAACAAATATAATGTGGAAAAGAAATAACACAAACACTAGAAGTTTTGTTAGCGAAGAAACCGCAAATGCATAAAAACCCAGGGACCTAGTCCAGATTTGAACACCACACTGTATTAAGCCGCTACAGACACTAGCCTACTACAAGTTAACTTCGGACTGGAATGTAGTTGAGCCCTAACCAAGTCTCACACCGATTAAGGTACAGTCGCGTTCCTTACGCCTCTGAATCCCAGCATGACTCTACACACTTGATTCCCTTATCTGATCTCACCCACAACTAAGAGTTGATACGACCTAAAGTCGAAGACTTTATAAACAAATATGTCTCCCACAGAAAAATCTCTTCTGATAGATAAATCTGTCTCCCACAGAATTACCTACGAAGATTTTGTTTCGTCTTTTGATAAATCAAATTGAACAAGAACCAATTGATAATATGGTCTTATATTCCTGAAGAACAACCTAGAAATATCAATCACCTCACAATAACTTAACCATATGGTAGTAAAAAAAGTTATTGTGGAATCACAAAGAATGAGACGAAGAGATTTGTGATTACTTTTTATATCTTACCTATCAGAGATAAATCTCGAGCAAGTATTAGAGAAGATAGTACTCAATGCGATAGAACAAGTAAGATCAGAACACACAACTGCAAAGAAAATAGTTGGGTCTGGATTAAGAATCCCAATGAAATCTTTAAGTCGTTAACCTATAATGGTTTTAGGAAAAACCTAGGTTAACGGAGAATCGAATCTAGTCGCAACTAGTATCACACAGGAGGTGTGGGGATTAGGTTTTCCAGTTACTAGAGCTCTCCCTTATATAGTCTTCAAATCAGGGTTTGATAGCTTTGAAACAAAGCAATCAATATTCACCGTTAGATAAAATTCTGATTTAAGATTCAAGCTAAGTTTGCTTAAAATCAAAGCAATATCTCTCCGCCGTTAGATGGTCTTAGCTTGTTACACACAAATAAAATATACATTCATTTAGATATGGGTAACCGAACCTAACCGTGTATATTGAGTTGGCTCAATAACAATTAATCGAAGTTAGCCATATGAACACTTTTGTATTACCACATTCATCTAACACTTCTAGATCAAATGAATCTAATTGTGTTACTCATAGAGTTTTTCAATTGTTTATATTCTCATAGAAGTATACATACAAGACACAATTGAAACAAAATCGGATTGATTCAAAAGAATCAGTTCATGAACATTATAGCCACGGTTTGCAAAGATTGCATTCCTTAATATATAAGTTTCTTTGTTCATGAGTTTGAAATCATACTTAACCGGTTTTAGATAATAAGCCAACTTAATTTGCAAACGGGTACGCAAACTTAAGTTCCGGACTTTGGTCATGTACGACAGTTCGTAAATGGGTACGCATACTTTCGTTTCGGACCGAACTCAGGTGAAACAGTTTGCAAACGGGTATGCAAACCTGGTTCCCAGACTTTAACAGTTAAAAACGTTCGCATACGGGTATGCATACATGGTTCTCGGACCTGAATCATACTGCAACAGTTTGCATATTGGTATGCATACTGTGTTATATCCAGACAATGGTTATTTGTTTTAACTCCCATTTTAATCATTGAAACATCCTTATAAGGCAACAATAGCTGTCTCACACAAATTATTAGCTTATAAGTAATTTTCAAGTGATCGAATGATCAATACGAAACATTCCGAGTCTACATCAAATGACTGTCTCACACAAATCATGTAAGATGTTACAAGGCGATTTTCACATGATCATCTTTTGACTCATTATTTAGTTTCCAACAAATAAATTTTTTCCAACTAAACTCGTCAAGAATAATGATGAACGTAGTTAAAGCAAAAAGCTTTCCAACACATATTTCGAGAAAGATATAAGCGACTTAAACTCAGCTCGAAATATCAAATGTGTATAATGTAAAAGTCTATATAGCTATACGACTTAGTCTTAATAGGAAATAGAATAGAATAGACTTCTAAGTGATAGATGAGTTTAAGTCTCCACATAAATTGTTGATGAAGTTCCTCCAGGATCCCCTTAGTAGGTCTTCGTCTTCAATCGATGAACGCCGTGAAGTCTAAAGCTCAACTACACAGACATAGCTATAAGTAGACTAGAAATCAAGACTTATAGTTTGATCACCTAAACTTGACAAAAAAGCTTGAGATAGCAACGCTTGAGAGTTCGACCGAGAAGTGCTTTAACATAGTAAACATTCATTATATACTTCCAGCATAAATGTTACAGAAAACTATGACATATTAGTGGGTTGGATGCGGATGCATCTTTTGGGATCCAACAGATATTGGATTGGATGCGGATGCACTCTTAAAAAAATCATTAGACATCCGCATCCGTTAGATTTAAAATATTTATACGATTTTTATAATATATGATGTTAGTTATGTATTTTTAATAGTCCACCACATAGTCGATTCATCTCTTCATCAACTTTTAGAGCTTGAACTTGAGACACAAAATTAAGTCATATTATTCTTTTTTTTATTCATTTATCGGTCATTATTCAAGTCATTGATTGTTAGTTTTATTTTTTTAGTTTAAAATTCTAATTATAAAAGAAGTCCATTGGATCTTCTGCATTGAATCCGTTCATTTGTGCGTCCATTGGATACAAATCCGTTGGATGTTAGATTGGATGCGGATGCCAAATTTGAAATTCGTCAGCTATTGGATTTGACGCGGATGAGGCAAGAACCGGCCCATACCAACCCATGCTCACCCCTAACTTGACTTAAACATGTGCTTGGGCTTTTCACCGACGTCAAGTTAGACATTGTTTGATGGCTTGAATGTCTATATTTCTGAGTAAGATGGATCTTTCTCAAGTATTAATTACAGGGTCGGCCCCTAATTAGCGATTCGGAACGACAAACATATATGTATTATTCGGATTCATAAAGTCAAAGTAGGACAAAAATCCGGTTAATGGTTTGTGATTCGACGGTAGTTCAGAACGACGTAAAGACGTGTATAATTCGTTTTAAAAATACTAAATTCAACATATCATAATATAGTATATATACATAATATAGTATCATATAGATAACATATGGACTATAATCAACAATTATGTTGTGGCACAATGGTCGGGCACAAGTTTAGCAAGCCTGACGTCAAGGGATCAAAATCAAACCCCTCTCATCATAAATGAAAACGCAGGGGGTACCAAGTACACCATCAAATTATTTGTTCGGCAACCTGTATGGCAAAACCTTAATACAATTCCAAAAAAATCAACTTATTGATTCTTGAACAAAATTGTATAAAGAGTTTATATACCTTTCTCTCATAATAAGTAAGTTACAAACAATAAGTCTGCGAACTTGATTAACCGTTAGAGTACTTGGACGATTCCAAAGATCAATATCCAAGTTCAATCAAGTCGTATCCAAATAACTGGATCAGAATTTTGCTAAGTATGAAACTTGTTATCTATCTTTCAAGATACGAAATCTACAAGAACAAGTTCTTATAATCGATCACAATCAAGATGGACGTATCTACTTTGTTTGATTACGTACTACTTGTGATAATCATATTATAAATATAAATAATATAATACGGAAAAGGAGAAACACAAGATAACAAAAAATTTGTTGACGAGGAAACTGCAAGTGCAAAAATAAAACTCGGGACCTTGTCCAGTTTTGAACACCAGATTGTATTAAGCCGCTACAAACACTATCCTACTATCAGAACTTCGGACTGGAATGTAGTTGAGATTGAATATACCGTCACAGTAATTCAGTTACAGTGGTGCTCCTTACGTCTCTTGAATCTCTCAATATTTTGCGCAATTGATTCCCTTAGCTGACGTCCTTTACAACCAAAGAGTTGGTTCAACCTAAGTGAAGACTTTAAAAATAATTTTCCTCTCATAGATAAGCCTATTGATTTTTTTTTAGATCGTAAGATCAAGGTGAGGAAGTTTATTTTCAATAGATAAAGCCAGCAAACCTCAAAATCCGGTACTTGTACTCCCGAAGAGCATCCTAGATTATTATTCATGTTAGAGCATTTCTCGGTCGAACTCGCATGCGTTGCTATATCAAGCATGTTTTTCAATATTAGTGATCAAAACTATATGTCTTGATTTCTAGTTTACTTATGACTAAGTCTCG
>JAJJWW010006871.1:0-53296 GCA_023531295.1 Papaver armeniacum
GTTGGTCATAAGAATGCCTGATTGAAGAAGTTTGCAAAGGAGAAGGAGAAAGAGAAGTATTAAGAGAAAGAGGAGAGAGGTACATTCTCAAGAACTTCATTCACGTAAAACTTCGGGGACTGATTTATCCCCGCGAGGGTATAGCAGGAGAGGATGGATTATCTTGAAGAGGAGGGGTTGGTTTCTCTTCATGGCAACTGGAAGAGATGAATCGCTTGCGAAGGCGCAACAGAGAAGAAGTAAGTTTGAACCGGGAAAGGAAACAAAAGGTGCGACAGTTTAGAGTGACGATGCCTCTTGGGAGACTACCTTCATTTTTGCCATCCACGCGAAATGCAAGTTAAATAAGAAACAAGCAGGCAACAATATTTTATTAAAAGAGTAAATGTTTCTTAAATACCTTGCCACTGCAGGATGCCTTTTTAGAAGCAAAGGATTTCGATTTTGAACCCGAAGAAATATTAGGTTCTTAATGTGAATTTAGAGCCGGGTTTTTGTCTTGGCTGAAATAAAAATGGTGGGAGAAACATTAAAAGGAGGGCAATATTCGAATAAAAGACTACAATAAAGAGATCAATCATGAATTAATCAAAATTGGTGAAATCAATAAAACCCGATGCCATAGAAAGCGAAGAGTTAAGAATTAAGCGGAAAGACAATGAAGGAAAACGGCAGAGAAAAATTGAGACAATAAAAGAAGATGAAGTAAAAAGAAGAGAAATTTTCAAAGAGAATTCTTCTTTAAATAGACAGAGAGGGAAACCTATTTAGGACCAGAAAAATAAAATCTTAGATACGTGTAAAAATCACTCATAAATTCACTAATCTTGCCGGTGAAAAGAAAAACAAATAGAAACTAAACGGTGGCGACATATCAGCATTAGTTCTCATGACATTCTCTACTCGCAGAGAATACATGAGAAAGAGGCAAGATGTAGGGACGTAATATCGACAGCAACACTTCGCGAGAATAATAAATAACTATACTGCGAAGATGTCAAAGAAAGAAATATAAATGACGGCAATGGATGACGAAAAGCGAGAATATGAAAAAAGTGGCGAAGACTTGGCGATATTTAGGAGCTGTCGCAAGTAAAGACGTTTATAATATTCGCGACACCCGGGAGATGATCCCGAAATAAAGGACAGCCTTAGTCATTATCCACTGTATACTACCCTATAAAGGGTTGAGCCAGTTTGTTCAGGAGAGGCCTTTTTGAATTGTTAAAGCAAGTCATTAGGGAGAGAAAATTAAGAGGGATTGTAATTTCTTTAGCTCGTTTCACATTACTTTGTAAATCTTTCAAGTAACAATTAATAAAACACATTATTATTCATCTTCAAATGGATTGATTAAGCAAATTCGAGTGAGGGGTGTAGTGTAGGATTATATGCAACTACAATGAATGAGCTTGTCCCCACCCGTGTGACCACTGGGTGGCGAGTTTGTATAGACTATAGAAAACTGAACACAGTAACAAAGAAAGACCATTTCCCCCTTCCCTTCATTGACCAAATGCCGGAGAGGTTGGCGAAGTGCCATAGTCACTATTGTTTCTTAGATGGCTATTCGGCTACAACCAAATTCATAGCACCTCAAGACCAACAAAGACCACATTTACATGTCCTTATGGAACATTTGCTTTACCATCGATATGCCTTTCGGGTTGTGTAATGCACCCGCCTACTTTTTCAACGCTGCATGATGAGCATATTTTCCGACATGGTAGATAAGTTTCTTGAAATTTTCATGGATGATTTTCTCTGTGTTTGGGTCTTTGATGAGTGTTTGCATCATCTCACTTGTGTGCTTTGATTAGGTGTAAGGAAAAGAATTTGGTTTTGAATTGGGAAAATGTCATTTCATGGTTAACTCAGGGCATTGTTTTAGGGCATATTATCTGTAAAAGGCATAGAAGTAGACAAAGCCAAGGTTGATCTCATTCAACACTTGCCTCAACCTTGTTCTCTTGAGGGACATAAGATCATTCTTAGGCCATGCGGTTTTTTACCCCCGATTCATCAAAGACTTTAGTAAAATTTCAAGACCTTTGTGTAATCTTCTGCAAAAGATGTTGCATTTGTCTTTGATGATGCTTGTAAGGAAGCATGGAGCAATCAAGGCTCTCCTCACGTTCGCCCCTATAGTCGTACCATGCACTGACCTGGACCTTACCATTTGAGATTATGTGTGATGCGTCTGACTATGCTATAGGAGTTGTTTTGGGCCAGCGAGTAGACAAACTTCCTTATGTGATCTACTATGCTAGTAAAACACTTAATGATGCTCAACTGAGAAAGAGTTGCTAGCTGTTGTGTTTGCATTAGATAAGTTTAGATCTTATTTGATAGGGTCTAAAGTCATCATATATTCGACCATACGCCGCATTGAAATATCTTTTTTGTCTAAAAGATGCTAAGGCTCGCTCTAATTCGATGGATACTCTTGTTACAAGAGTTTAACCTCAAATTCGAGATAAGAAAGGGTAAAAATGTCATGCTGATCACTTGTCTAGGTTGAATGTTGAATCGGCGATGAATCGTGGCCGATTGAGAGTCATTCCCCGATGAACAATTGATGCTTGTGTCCGAAATGACATGGTTTGTTGATATCGTGAACTACCTACAGGGTAGAATGCCTTTTTGCATTGGTCTAAACAAGATCATTCTAAGTTCTTACCGGGTTAAACATTTCCTTTGGGATGACCCATATCCGCTTAAGTACTTTGCCAAGACCAAATCATTAGGAGGTGTGTCCCCACCCGAACAAAGGGACGTCATCTCTTTCGTCATGACCATGCATGTGGAGGCCACTTTTAGTTCCAAGAAAAACTGCTGCAAAGATCTTGGAGAGAGTTTCTACTTGGCCTACATTGTTTAAGGATAGCCATGCTTTTTGTGTTGCTTGTGACTCGATGCTTAAAATTAGGAAGTATCTCTAAGAGAAACATGATGCCCTTACAACCCATTTTGATTGTTGAGTCAAGTTTGATGTGTGGGGTATTGATTTCATAGGTCCATTTCCTAACTCTGAAGGTAAGTTGTACATTCTTGTTGCTGTTGATTATGTCTCTAAGTGGGTAGAGGCCATTGCATCCAAAACAAATGATCATAAATGTAGGAGCAGAATATCGCGACATCAATATTTTGCGAGATTAATAAACGACTACACTGCGAAGGAGTCGCAGGGAAGTAATATAAATGACGCAGTAGATGACGATAGCCAAAAAACATGAGAAAAGTATGAAGACTTGGCCAGATTTAGGGGGTGTCGTAAGGAAAACGTTTATAATACTACGCGACACTTCTCGAGTTATTCCCGAAAATAAAGGACAAAGTCATGCCACCCACCGTATATTACCCTATATAAAGGGTTGAGTTAGTCCGTTGTGGGGATCTTCCTTGAATTGTTAAGCAAGTCATTAGGAGAGAGAAAATTAAGAGTGATTGTAATTTCTTTAGCTTTGTTCTACATTTCTTTGTAAACCTTTCAAGAAAACAATCAATAAAATATATTATTACTCATCTTCAAATGGGTTAATTAAGCAAATTCGAGTAAGGGGTGTAGTGTGGGATTTCCTGCAACTACATATGCGCTAGAAACAGGGATGGAGTAGAAGATCAATCTTGTGAATTGAAAGAATTAGGAGTAACAAGAAAGAAATTTCGAATACCTTTCAACAATACTAAAATTGAGAAATGGCTAGAAGGAATGCATCGGTAACGACCAACATTGTAAAGGAGAAGTGGGAGATTAGTTGGAGAAAGGAGAAATGAAGTAGGTGAACCATCAAGGATAAATGCAAGGGATAGAGAAGAAGGTCAAATTCAACCACCAATACAATCACCAATACAACCACCAATTCAACCACCAATTCAGCCAGCACTCAATAGAGTAATAGATTATGATAGAGTGAGCGTGCATACATGGAGATCAAATTCTATGGAAGAAAGAGAAGAAGTAAAGCAATTGATGAATAATGGACAAGAGGAGAGAAATCGAGAAGAAATGGAGAAACGGCCCATAGAGATGAAGAAATCAAAGACATTAAAAATTTGAGACAAACAATACATGAAGAAAGGCGTCTAAAAGAAGAACGCACTTAAATTTAACAAGGAAAACCACGAATTAAGGATGGAAAATAGGAGGTATAAAAAGAAGATCGAGAAGTAATAACATATCAAGAATTACGCGCGAAACATTACCCTGCTAGAAACGTTAATGAAAATTTAGAAAGGAAGTAAGTTTTACAAGGAGATCGTGAAGGAAGAGAAATAGTAGAAGATCGTTATATTCCACATCCCTAAGATCTACGTAATGGTCAAAATGACGAAATCGAGAAAATAGGCGCCTTCAAAAGAGCGAGAATGATACAATTAATGAAGAAAATCAGGGAGAAGGAAGAAGAATATTGCTTGGGAGAGAAACACGAAGGAGACAAAAGGAAATTGAAGATGACATTGAAAAACATTATATTGAACAAGCGCGTTTAGCTCGCGAGAGGGAAAGATGGAGGGCAGAAATAGAAGGACAAGAGTTGGAGGAAGAAATCGGCGAACAAATCATGACAATCAAAGAAAGAAGGCGCGATCAAAATCAACAATGGAAATATCATTGAAGAGTATGAAAGAATACAAAGGAGAGTTGATAGACAACCAAGAAGAGAAAACGATAGATACAACGGTGTGCACATTCGCGAGCGAGATGAAGGAGAAAGTCGCAGAGAAAGAAGAGAAGATAATGCTGAACAAGAAAATCAAGATAGACGTGAAGCGGAAGAGGGAAACAGAGCTAAAAAGACCAATGAATCCAAACACCGAGGTAAATGAACAAATTTTAAGAGAGAGGCGGAGATGAGAGGGATGTTGAATAATAAAGGAAGTGGAGGAAGAAGACAATTGGATGAGGCAATCGAGGAAGTCGCAGAAAAACCCCTTTTACTTTAGAGGTGCAGTTAGGTGGGATACCCCAAAATGCAATTTAATTACAAGTAATCAAAGATTTTGATGGTACAACTTGCAATACAACACATCAAAGCGTATGTAAGATGTATGTTACAATGGGAAAGTCATGACGCTATATTGTGCAAATATTTCGCATCAAGCTTAACAAGAGAAGCACCAGTGGTTTGAAGGTTTACCAAAAAACACCATCACGTCATTCAACCATCTACAAGCTATATTCTTAGGGGCATACATAAGTAATAACTCCTCGTGACCAGGAATTGAAGATGTATTTGGGCTAAAACAAAGGGTTGGCTAAAGTTTAAGGCACCTAGCGTGAGATGGAAGACGATGTAGGAGACGGCTTGGAAGAGTAGATGAAAGATATCTCATTTTATCATTTATAAACGCTATGTTCGCAACCAACCCGCTATATATTCAAATTTTTAGAGTTAAGAATACAATCACGATGACGGAGCCGCTGCGAGGAATTGCAAGAGGAATATATTGCTTTGGAAGAAAGGAAAATGAGTTGGAATCGTGACCGATTGCAAGTAATACAAGTTCAAATGTCAAGAATGCAAGTTTGTTACCCTGTTAATACACACAAAGTATGCGAGTACCTGCTAAAGGGCAACAGCGAGGGAGTGATAAATGATGGACGGCCAAAGTTGGTAGCCATGGAAGCCGAGATCGAGAAGAGTTTGAAAGAGAAAGAAATTACTACAACCGTGGTGGCAATAACAAAATCGCAGAGACTTGATCATTTGTAAGAAACCTATGGAAGTCAAAAACAGAATTATCATGGAGGCGGCACGCATAGAGTAGTATGGGAAGAAATCAAGATGCCACCACCGAATACTAGTGTGAGAAAATCAGGAAGCTATACTCCCGATGGAAAACATACCCGCACCATGGAACATGGGAATGAACCACCACCAAGTGATAGAAGTCATGAATTCTGCCTACCACCGTTTTCATGGACATCCGACAAACATCGATATAAACATAAAAAGAATCATTCTTAGAATGATTGATCAAGGGAAGTGAATCACTTTCTAAAAAGTGAAGAGAAAGTTCAACAATTGCCACCACCACCATCAAAGTGGAAGGAGACGTTCGTAATAATAGAAGTTGCGAAAGCTAAAAATTTGTTTTGTAACTCCATTGTTCTACTCATATCGCACAATTGAAGATTTTCATGATAATATACTCGGCGGGGTTTTTGCGAGGGATGTTGATAATAAAGAAGTGATGAACATTGCGAAGGCTGTCACGCTTATAAGAATGGCAAATGCGATTATTTCTTTCAACGGTAAGAGATTCACGAAGGCAAAGAGACACACGATAATCCATTGGTTGTAAAGTTGGAAATTAATCCAAAACCAGTAGATGGCGAAGACGATGAAGCGAGAGAATTGCTTCAGGCGATTAAATTAATATTGATTGATATCGGAAGTTGTTAAACATCCTCTTCTACCATACTTTACAAGACTATGGGGGAAAGGACGCACTTGATACCTTCAACATACAAGATATATGGTTTCAATGGCACGGCAAACAAGCCTAAAGGAGAAGTGCATATGAGGATACCTCTGCAAGGATTGTCTACCGATATTCCATTCTATGGTCGATGTGGGAATCCCTTTACAATGCATTGATTGGAAGACCATGGTTGCATGACATTCAAATGAGCGTCAACATATCATCGGTGTATAAAATTCCTCATCCAAGTGGTGTTGGAATTATAAAGGAGATTGGACTAAGGGATGTAAATGTTATGAGATCGATGTGAGAGCCGCGAAGAGAGAGTCGAGAAAAGAAAGGGTTGAAGCAACATGCAAAAGATGAGAAAAGAAGAGAAAGATTAATGGTGGATGCCATTGTAAGAGGAGAAGATACATTGCGAAACAAGTGCATGAAACGGTTGGAAATTATGATGGAAAGGAATCATTAAGAGATTTGAATGGTGTAGAGGGCAGAGTAGCAAGAGCAAAAAGTGTAAGAAGTGAATAATCATCAAAAAGCAACAACAAAAGCTTTCTAGTAAATAATAATCAAGAAGAAATATGCAAGGACCTCGCCGTCAAGAATGTATGACAATTTGATTGAAGGATTGAAAAACAAAATGATTAAACAATGTAAGATTGTGCGATAGTTTCAAAACATAATGAATGATTGAATGAATTAACAAAATGAAAGAGTGAGTGAATGGGACGAACCTCGCATGGCGTACACCTTAGTTCGCGAATGATATGTTCGCAAGAGGCAAATGTAAGACCTAAAGTGCGTCATGTAAGGGGGTATCTCTTGACATGGCTCGGGAAAGGTTACACCGCTCCCGGAACCTGAGTCATGGAGATTTGGGGCCCATGAAAGCCTATTCGGGAGATACCTTGGATTTCCACCTATATATATAAGGTTATACTCCAGTTGGACGCCCGAGGGTCTCTTCCAAAGGAGGAGTGTATGCTCAAGGCGACGGGGTACGGTTGAGCAAAGAGTGCCAGGGCATTTGAAGTGTCTCGGCCATTCTTGGCAAGTCTTGCATCTGTTGCACTGCCCAAAGAAAACTCCACTTAGGGGGTGCAGTCCTCGTAACCATAAACCATATAGGTATAAGGGATAAGAGGTGCGAAAATAACCTGGTTGTTGTTAAGACCGGATGGGAGGAGCTAGTCTTGTATGGTCGATGTCGCCTCCTTGAAGGGGCAACCAGGAGAAGATAAGGGCGGCACCCTCCATTAGGGAGCGATAAGTGTCAAAAGACGAAATGTCATGAGGCTTTATTTTCGCAAGGAAATTTAGGCTTGTCATATTTGTGCGATGATCAAGTAGAGGCAATAATACGACAAGGATAAGGCGAGATCAATGGGTTTTTGCATGAAAATGCAAAGACGTCCTTACGATTTCGTCACGAAGACAAAGAATGTCATGGGATTTTAGATTCGCAAGAATATTTAAGCCTGTCATATTGTATAAAATAAAATATCTATGAGGCAAAAATACTTAACAAATGATAAGACAAGGTCAATGGGTCATTACATGAAAATGTAAAGACGTCTGCGATTTTGTCGCAACGAGGTGGCGAAATAAGACCTTTAATTAGGAAGGCAAAATAAGACCACACAAGAATGATAAGGCAAGATCAACAGATTTCTTCATTTGTGAAGACATCCCCGCGATCTTGTCGCAATGATGAACTTCAACATAACTAAAGAAATAGACATACATAAAATTGAGGGAAGCAAAGAAGTTGCCATAAAACGATTATATTCCATCATAAAGTTACAAATAATAAAGGCCAAAGTCAGAGATTCCATTACTCAGAGATAATTGATCAAATCTCTCATTTGAAAATGAATACCAGAGGCAAGTATGGGAATGAATAGGATAAAATCTTGTTATTCATTTCCACATGAGAGATTTACGTATTCATAATACTGGATAGTTGAATTATAAAAGAGAATTGCTTGATTAATATATGCAAGTAAAGAGAGCGAAGATTGAAATTCACATTTGACAACCCAAGAAGATTGAAAGAGTACATATATTACAAGAAGCGAAAGAAGAAAAATAAGTTATTTCTTGAAGATTCTTCTTCTTGGTGATTCTTGGAGTTTTCATCATTCTTTTCACTGTAATCTTCTCGCTTCGCTAGCTTCACTATCGAAAACGAGAAAAGGTGTATCTTCGGGAATATCATCGCGAAGACAAGGATATGAACTAAGAGGAACGGTGATCACTTGCCAAACCATTTCTATAGTTTGATTGCAAAAACGAACGCAGATATTGTTGAAATTTCGCCATCTAGAGTAGCTTTTGCAGTTGTTTCTTTAACTTAGAGTACTTATTATTTAAAAGAAAAGCCTTCTCATGAAGTTTCCCTTTTCGATTCAAGTTATTCAATCCTTGTTTGAAATCTCTTCTCGGATTTCTGAGAACATATGATAATGAATTAACAACACAATAACAAACATTACGCAGAAGATAAAAAGCCAAAGAATAATAAATAACCTTCTCTCACGGATATCATGTCTTTAACCAAGGTAGTATGCTCGGCATGAAGGCTAACATCAACACCTAAATTATTCGGCATTATCTTAGAACCTTCGCAGCCTCAAGCAAACTAAATCATCATTATTTATAACAAGAAGCTAACGAACTTGCTTTTCGCTTTAGTAAGTATGGCATTCTCAAGAGATTCATCTCGTTCAATTTGTACTTCGAGAGAGATTTTTGAAATGTTGCTAATGCTTTGTGCACCATTATTAGCAATCTGATCTTTCTCATCTATAAGGCCACTAATTTTCTTTCTTAAAAGTTCAACCTTTTATGGGAACTAAGATACATTTGCTTAAATCGGTTGGCTAAACCAAACTAGCTCTATGCTCGATCTCCAAGAGGCAACATTTGGTTTTGAAGTTCATTAAATGAAAGAGAATTAATTTTGTTTGACTTAATTACTTAAAGACTCGTTGAGATGGGTGAGAAGAACATCATCATCCATGGGCTCGGAAATGAATGGAGAAGGATGGCTTCTTCAGAGATTATATATGTCTGAAAATAATAAATCAGCAAAGAATAGTAGTGACAAAGTAAAGGCGACTTGAAGAGTAAGAATTTTGTACCATAAAGTCATTCTTTGGTTTTGCGCTTTGAAGAGTGGACATCTTGATCTTTTGAGGCGATTCGGTCTCCAATTGTTGAATTCTTTCATCTTTCTTGCGAGACATCGCAACCTCGGCTCTAATTCTCGGATCTTTTCTTTAAGTTGGAGATTTTTCTTAAGTAAAGTTGTCGCATCTTTCTCGAGATCCGAGGCAACAACAAAAGAAGCTCTCCCAGACTATAAAGGAAAAAAGAAATTGTTAAGATAAAGCTTGTAATCGAAATTACAGAGAAACAAAGGAATATGAACATACCAAAGCACTGAGAGCATTTAAGGATTTGGAGGTCAACGCTTAAAACTCCGCCAAGAGATTCATTATCCTCTAATATGGGGCATCGCAAATTTTTGTAGAGCTCCATAAAAAGTGATTAGATGATCATCTCTAACCCTTGCATAGAATCTGAGAAGACACGGACAATTGTGCCATACAAGTTGTCGAGTGATTCTCTTTGATGAGAAGTACTAACTTCATTTTCACCCTCACCGAATTTTCGTTGGTCCGAGAACTACAATGAGAAGAGAGATGGATTTTCGTTTTTTTAGAAAGCGGAAGGTAAGACTTGTCCTTGCGGAAAGTAATTTTATCCTTGCCTTTAACCTTCGCAAATGACCTCTTCAACTTAACCTTCAACACGCATGAAGATAAGAAACAGAGGCAACAATATTGTTTAGAATAACAAAAGAAAATGTTTCTTACTTCATCCGTGAGAGATCGGAGTATCGCAGGTACTGCTTTGGATCTTCTTTATACTTCTTTCTCATTTCGCGATCTAAATTTTCTTGAAAGTTAATAAATAAAAGAGGAAGAAAATGTCTAAAGGCGAAATTGAAAAAGGAAATATACCTCTTTCGTCTCCTCAGGCCACTTAAACTCCCAAGGATGATAATTCGCGAGGTGTGCAGGGGAGAACATGTGAACTGCATGATGTAAGGTCCACTCAACAACAAAGGAACAACCCACCACTTCTCATCTTTGGAATGACGGGAGTGCTATTGTTGCCAGTGCCAATCAATATCTTGCATAAGACTTATCGTGAAAATATTATCTATTCTTTTGAATAACGTACCCAAATGTGGGATTTTTCATTTCTCATGTTTATTCTTGAATAATTCGCAAAGAAGTTTTCACGGTATACTTCTCAACAACTATCTCCAAATTTGCAAATTGAGGATCTCACATTAACAGATATAAAGATCCTTAATAAAGACCGCGGTTGCAAATTCAAGCATCTAAACGGATGCGGTCGCCACTTAGCCCGATAAACGGATGCGAGAACTTTTCATGAGCAAGAATTTCATAGAATAATGGTATCTCGGGATTGTATAAAGGAATGGGAAGTCCTGCGAGGAGTTGACCTAGCGAGACTACGATTTTATGATCATCACATTGATGATGAAACGAGAAGAGAGAATAGACGAAGATTTTTATCAGGAATGGTTGACAAGATGAAACCCCTCTCTTGTAGTTTATTTTGAGTATCTTCAAAAAGGGGTTTATATGCGACCACTGAAGCCATTGATAAAGTATGGAGATGAATGGAGAATTGAAGATTGAGAGAATTGAAGGGGAGAATCCCCAGAAGTTTAAGCGCAAATTGTGGAGGAAGAAAGTTAAAGAAAAGTTGCAGAGAGAAAATAAAAGAGAAAAAGAGAAAGATGAGAAAACTATATATAGAGAAGAGAATCCTTGGGAAAACAAATGCATTTAATGCGAGATGGGAAGTGAATGGTCAAGAATAAACGGTTGAAAGAGACGTGTCAAGAGAAGAGTGGAAGAACAAACACCGTAATAAATTCGTACATGAATAAAACGCAGTAAAACCTTGAATAATCGCGAGATAAAGATGAGCAGCGATTCGACGACATTTTAAAATATTGGTTCTCATGACATTCTCTTCTTCGCAGAGAAGACATGAGAAGAGGCAAGATGTAGGAGCAGAATATCGCGACATCAATATTTTGCGAGATTAATAACGACTACACTGCGAAGGAATCGCAGGGAAGTAATATAATGACGCGATGATGGCGATAGCCAAAACATGAGAAAAGTATGAAGACTCTGCGAGATTTAGGGGTGTCGAAAAAACGTTATAATAATACTGTTACACTTCATGAGTTATTCCCTCGAAATAAAGGAAGCCTACCAGTTGTCATCCCCTTTATATATATTATATAAAGGGTTGAGTTAGTCCTGTTGTGGGGGATCTCTCCTTTTGAATTGTTAAGCAAGTCATTAGAGAGAGAAAATTAAGAGTGATTGTAATTTCAAGAAAACAATCAATAAAATATATTATTACTCATCTTCAAATGGATTAACTAAGCAAATTCGAGTAAGGGGTGTAGTGTGGGATTTCCTGCAACTACAATAAAGTTGTTCTTTCTTTTCTTAAGGAAAACATTTTCTCCCGTTTTGGAACACCTAGAGCAATAATCAGTGATGGAGGTAGTCATTTTGCAATAGACCCTTTGAATCACTTATAAAGTAGTATGGAATCACTCATAAGGTAGCAACACCTTACCATCCTCAAACCAAAGGGCCAAGTAAGAAGTTTCTAATAGGGAAATTAAGCGTATTCTTGAGAAGACTATTAATCCTTCTAGGAAAGATTGGTCTTTGCGCAAATGATGCTTTGTGCTGCCTCGTGAACGCATACAAGACTCCCATTGGGATGTCTCTACATACTTATGTATTTTGTAAAGCATGTCATCTCTGAGGGAGTTAGAACATCGTGCATATTGGGCTGTAAAGAAGTTGAATTTTGATCTTGATAAAGTCAATACCAAAGAAAACTCAACTCAATGAGTTAGAGAATTGAGAAATGATGCAAAGAGTGCCAAATTGTACAAACAAAAATGAAAGTGTTTCACAACAAGCATTCTCAACAAGTCCTTCACACTGGTCAAAAAGTTTTATTGTACAACACTCGTTTGCATTTGTTTCCGGGAAGTTCGTTATGATGGGTCGTAGGACCATTCTTGGTAATCACTGGTTTTTCCCCATGGAGCTGTTGAAATTGAAAACCCGGCAACCAAGAACATCTTCAAGGTCAATGGTGAGAGATTTGAAACCATTTCTAGAGCATCTCTTCCACTGTAAGTTGAGGACCGTCGACCTAGAAGACCCCATCTATGTGGACTAAACTAGTTCACTTGTGTACATAAACATGAACTAAAAATCCATTCTCCTTTCCCTTTTCTTTTTCTTTTGCATAGTTCTTATTTGTGCTAACCAACCTTTTTGTCTTGCGCTCACGATTGTTTGCTTTCAAAGCATTCATCCCCTTTGGTTTAGCAACATCCTTGTACATCCTAGAATCTCTTCCCTTTTCTCTACTCAACATAGTTCTCTTGGTATGTGACTTTTGAATTCTTATCATCATTGACACATTGAGGACAATGTTTGATTTAGGTTTGGGGTGCATTTGCATATAGAGTTTTTAGTCTTCTTGTTAAAAAAAAAAAATCCAAAAATCCAAAATTCAAAACTCTTTGTAAATATGTACATAAAAACCTCCAACTTTTAGAGATCTTAGAGTCACTAGCATGCTTCTAGCTATATTTACAGAGAGTCTGACCTGAAATAATGTAATCTTGAAGCACTGAGAACACAATCGGGTTTCTTAGTTGATTAGAGCGTTAAAGTTGGATTTAACCATGCCGGAGGGTAATTAGGTGCTGTATAGATATTCGGTAGTAGAATTGTGATCACCCATAGTGGAGACTACCCATTTTTACATCAAGCGAGGCACCAACCTTCAATTTTTGTGAATTTCTAAAAATGTTAGAGTGTGTGTCACCGCACGTCAATTCCGGGTAGGAATGGTGGAGCTACCCAACTTCGCACCACTTTGGCACTATTTTTGATCTCTTGAGTGCTAATTTCGTCAATCATGAGGGTGACGTTTAAAGATGAAAACTCCTTCTTTGTAGTTCGATTTGCGATTAGCATCACTCTATCCCTCTCAACAACATCAACAGATTCATAGAAACACATC
Organism: Papaver armeniacum; assembly: GCA_023531295.1. NCBI lineage: Eukaryota > Viridiplantae > Streptophyta > Magnoliopsida > Ranunculales > Papaveraceae > Papaver > Papaver armeniacum. Next base: position 13,612 of record JAJJWW010006871.1, read on the forward strand.
GTCGTCGACAGCAGTTTTAGCATCATCGAATATTTGAAGAAAAGTTGAAATAAGCCAAGGTTTACATGCAACAAAGAAAAGAAAAGAAAATAAGATGATAATTAGTGAAGTTTGTGAAATCAAGACAATACAAGTGTGGAAAATTGAGTTTTATTGATATTTTCATTTCTTGTAAAAAAAAAAAAAAAAAAAAATGTTTGTCAAGTTTTTGTGAAGTTCAGAAGTTCATCATCAGCAGTTGAAGACCGAAGATTGAAGACATTTCTATGAATGCTAGGAGAGAGTGATATTAATTGCCGATCGGGTGAGAAGGTAAGTGAGTACTCCCATCCTTGCTAATGGTTGATTTCCTTTCTTAGAAATCATCCGAAAATATTATTTTTGTCCACAACTCGCTGAGTCTCAGGAAATTATTTCGGAAGGTTATCCTTCTCACCATCAACGTGTGCTGATTTCTCTCTTTACTCCGCCCCGCACATGAGAGACTAAAAAACGGTCTTTTGAGTGCAATTATCATAAAACCTTATTGGTGAGGCAGAAGTCGAGGCTTGTGATCACTATCGAATCCAATTCTTTCATATGGTATGGTTACTTCGCTCAACTCTTAAGGATGAGAATGCGTTCTTTGGTAGTTCTAACTTCGTGTTACTAGCATGCGAAACTACATGTCCTCATAGCTCCTTGGATGCTTGAGACTCCTTTACTCGAAGTTGGAGAAGGTTTTGTGGGTACACCTGCAAACCCTCACGAGACTACAACTCGTCCACTAGGACACCTAGGGGTTTAAAGAGCTTAGTGCATACGCTAAATGCATCTGAGAGACCCATGACAGGGGTATAGTTAGGATTTAATTTCGTTTCACTTGAGGACAAGTAAAATTCAGGTTTGGGGTATTTGATGGGTGCCAAATATTGCATATTTCTACACCTTTTATTGGCATTTAACTCATCTTTTGTGCTCCGAAATCGAGATATTATCCCAGCATTCGAGTATTTTCTTTGTTTTTCAAGAATAAATATTTGTACTAATTAATTTTGTATTTTTAGGTAGTAAATAAAGCTCGGAGAAATTGAGGAGCCAAAAGAGTTAAAATTGGAGACGAGCGTCTATGGTGTAAAGCCAAAGCCCCGCGCACGCATTAGTTGCAACCCAACAAGTAAACCCATTTACAAGACATGGGCTTGAGCAATCCAAGATCCGGCCCATAACCTCAATCCAAAGACGTTTTACTGACGAGCCGTTTGATTTGCTCCATCTACATCCGACGGCATCAACTCCACGATCGGGTTCACTGGAGATCCAAAGGCCGCTCCACCCATCTCATCACCTCACGCTCCCGCTCCACAAAGAAACCATCTACACCTACACCCATCGACCAAACATCCCCATTTCGATTTCTCTTTCTTTCTCCCGACACTTTCAGAAACCCATCCTCTTCTCTTCTTCCCCATACCAAGAACTGACCTAACCACCACCATCTCCTTCCCACGACACCGTAAAGACAGCACAGTAGATGCGGCGCCCACCACCCATCTCCAAGTTATCCTCCATCATAGCTTCTCCATACCCTAGAAGCTAGGTTAGAGATAGTTGGGGCTAGGTTTTCTCCTAACATCAAATCAATGGAGTCATGTGTGATTAGCGCGAGGAAAGAGTTTGGGTTTATGCTTGAATTACCCTGCTCGAGTGATTGTGAGGTATAAAAGGAGTTGTTCCTCATGTGAGAGAACCAAGTCAGTTTTAGGGTTTTATTTTGTAAATTTATTTTCTGTTTTAAACCTTGCATGATGTTCTAAGTTATTTAACTGGGGTGTAGATGAAACCCTTAATGTTATATGGAGTTAATTCATATTCAAGCTTCTATTCTTACTGTGTTGTATTGTATTAGGATTATTAGCTAATTGTTGAGCAAATTAGCCTGTGATTGGTTGTGCTGTAAGAAGACAACCAATACTAGGGGAGAATTAGTGAATGCAATTGGCATAATTTCCGCCTGAATCCTTCAAGGAGAGTGTAAGATTATAACTTGAATTATGTTACCTTAGTATAGGATTAGGAGGTGAATTCAATCACCCTAGTGTTCTCACCCATTTGCTTACAACACATCTTGTTCATTTGTTGCCTTTGAATAGAGTCACAGTAACTCCAACTTGTCGATCGACACCCAACAAACTTATATTTGTGATACTTCTCTAGGAAATCAGTTTTGTAAAGCTTTAGAATCAACTTCACACACTCCATTTCTCTATGGATCGACATGTACTTGCCCTGCCTCCAATAGGCACTGTGCACTTGCAGTTATACGTAGGCAAGACTCTCTTAACAGCCTACCAATAGATTTAAGGACTCGACAAAGGAGTTTATTGGGATAAACGGAAGAGACTTTTGTCGATCTCACATCACTTGGTTGAAAAGAGTTGCTACCAAACAGATTTGTTTTTCCTTTACTGTTTGGAATACGAACCAAAGGAATTGTTCCAAGTACGTTACTTATTCATAAGTTGGAGGCGTGGGAATAAAAATGGAACAAGGTGAAATATAGGTTTAGTTGCTTGGTCTCAACTATACAAAATTGGTTTGATTTTGTATAGCGGCTTAATCCTGAGAGTATTCAATTCTGGACAAGGTCCCGGGATTTTTATGCATTTGCGGTTTCCTCGTTAACAAAATCTTATTGTGTCTTTTAGTTTTCTATTTCCGCAATTATAATTGTTTTTATTAAATTGGAAGTAAAATACACAAACGTTAATTCCTATACTTGATAGTAATCATATTGCGTTTGGTTAAGTCCGAACCTCTTATCAAGTAAACATATTTCGTTGTTGCATTGTCTCGATCTTGTATCCATGGTCAATCACACAAGTTTTCTTGTTGTTGTATTGTCTCGATCTCGTATCTATAGACGATCACACGAAGTGTGTACCGATTAGTTGTATTGTCTCGAATCATTCCATAGACAATCACTTTCAGAGAAAGGACTTATAGGTGGAAAAGTTTTAGATTGAGGTATATTTGGGTCATCTTTTCAATTGGTATCAGAGCAGGCAAACACGAAAGATATAACAATCTGTGTTTGGTGCGATCCAACCTATTAGACATGAGTCAAAAGAAAGTTAAGCGAGAGGGAAAACTAAAGAAAGACTCAGTTAACGTATCACAAGACATTGGAAGTTTTTATTTAAAGAAATGTTTAAAAGGGACTTCATCATCAAGTTTTACTTGCTCTTATGAGAATAAGTCTGAAGGTTCTCAAGAGGAGATTAAGTTAAGCCCTGTATTCGCAATCAATGATTCGGATTCTGAAAAATCTCTTTTTGATGACGAGAATTTTTTGAGTTCTATGCTTGAGATTTCTGATGAAAGATCAAGTGTAAAAACTTCTGAACTAAAGGAATTGAGCAAAAAAATTTCTTACTTGTTCTAATGAACTTCTTTCAGCACTTGAAAGAGAATGAGATTTAACTTTAAAGTATGAAAATCTCGATGAAGAGCATAACTTGTTGAAAGAAAATTCTCACAACAAATATAGAGTCTTAATGACAAAGTGTGCTAGTCTTTCTCAAGCTGAGAAAGATCGTAATGTGGCTATTGAAATGGTACGTTTGTTGGAAGAGAAACTTGTTGAATCTGATGCAAGGATTAACTCTCAACAAAAGAATTTTGAAGAGAAATAAGGAGAATATCTCTCACGAGAAATACGTCTTGAGGCTGATCTAGCTAGTGCTCTTGATAAAATCAAGACGTTAGAAGAAGAAATTTGGACCTTAAAAAGTTCAATGTTAGCTCAAACAATTTAACCTCAATGTTAGAATCAAGTAGAAATCATCGTGATACACGAGGATTGGTCTATAAGGTAATAGATGCTTCAAGTATTAGCAAAGAGGTAAAATTTGTTAAAGCTACAAATTCTTCTAAACCAGAGGCTTCCATTGATGTAAAAGATGCTCGTAAAGAAGGAAAACCAGTCAAGCCTGAGAATCATATTCAACCATACTCTTCAAGAGCGACAATCAAAGAGAGAACTTCTTCTAATGTCAAGAAAGCAACAAAGTTGAACAAAGATAAGAAGAAGAAGAAGAAAATCGCCGACTCGATGCAAGAGGATCCACAAAACGGTAACATTAAAACTTAGACTTCGTATGTCACTAAGCATTGTTGTTATTGTGGTAATAAAGGGCATGTGGAATGGGGATGCAATATTCGTAAGTTAAAACACACTTTCTTTTTGTATCAAATGAATTGGCTAAGATTGCTCCCCAAAGGAACTCGGGACGCAGATTGTCCTAAGTTTGGGGAAAAAGAATTATTATAATGATAGTTCAAATTTTTCATATCACTCGACAAGGTCGTTTTCATAAAAGACCCAATTATAGAAAGAGAGATGATTTTTAAATGCAAAAACAAGATCTGATGTTCCAAATTGGAGAAAGGGTGTTTCGAAAAATATTCAAAAGGACAATGATCCTAATGGTATGAAGGAGAAAACTTCTCATGCGAAACCCAACTCTAAATGGGTCCCGTAGTCCTCCATAGCCAAGAAGGGACCAAAATTAGTCACAAGAATGACTCTCAGCTGTTAATTGTTAGTGACAATAATTACAAGAGTTTTCTTGAAAGACTAAATAAAGACATCATGTCTGAAATCTCTTGTACTAGTGAGCGTTGTGATTATGACACTCTTCATCACAAGTCAAAGAAGAAAAACAAGAGATGGAACAAGAGAAAACAAACCAAGCAAGAGGTCAAGAATGATGATTCGGTCTTAGTCACTCGTGACGAACAATACAAGGATTAAATCAACACAACCTAGTTGTGTTGGAATGTGCATGCTCACCTTTGTGCTCAATCTTATGAAGGGTGAGGAAGCACGTAAAACTGAGCACATGATCTCTCGGTTATTATATGACTAATTAACATCTTTAGGGAGATTTCTTGTCTTCTATTCTCATACCCTCTCTATCTATATTGAACTTTTGATAGAAACGGTAATTTTGAGTTTATGATGTTGATATCTTCTGATCATATATGTGTAGCTCTTGTTTTTACGGTTAAAATGATCCAAAAAATACTGAATTCGGACATCGTATGCAGAAGTTATGCCAAAAATAGTTTAATATTGTGATCCTTCATTAGCAACACATGGGTACCGATCCTATTGAGAGATGAAACACATGGATACTGATCCTAGTGAGAGGTGCAACACATGGGTACCGATCCTAGTGAGAGGTGTAATATGAAGGAGTGTAAAACTATTTTGCCTATAACTTCTTCGTCCGAACTCGGATTGACCTCATTCTTTTTGCGTTGGTTTCATAATTAAATTTCCTACAAGATTGAGGTAATTTCAATACTTGATTTTATGTTGAATATTTATGGTGTATTGCAAATTGATTTATGAGATGTATGATTTCGGTTTTCATGACCTTAATATTCGATCTCATATGTTGTGAACCCTTATGGTTTGGGTGACTTTTTGATTTAGCAAGATTAAGTTATAGCCCATGTTGGTAGGATTTATCAAAGGATCATGAGGGGTTCTGATAGAAACAATATGTGAAAAGTCACAATATGTTGAATCGTCGGTTTAAGATAAAAGCATATGTGTTTCATGGTTTCAACTTTGCTTGCAATAGTTAAACCAAAACCGTTTTAAACCTTTCCCTAGTAAAGGTTGGTTGTTTTATTCTTTTGTTTTGCATAAGGATGACAACATAATGATATTTCGATATCAATTCTCCCTGGAAGAAGATGCAAACATATTGGAGAAGAGGATGCGAAATTTGAGGTAACGACTTTGTTAGTTAATCGCTTTTCACTTAAGAAAAACTCAGTTTATTATATATTTATTGATTTTGATTAACAAAATTTTTGGTACAATTGATGTTTTATTCCATTATTTGTGTATGGATGTGTGTGTTATTCAATTGTTTAGGTTAAGAAAAACTATTGTTATCTTGCTTTATTGTTTGGTATCAATTGTTTAGGCTTACAAAATTTTGCAATTGCGGTGCTTTAATGTCTATGTTGTTTCAATTGCTTAGGTTGAGGTGAATAATTATGCAAGTTGATTTATTTGGTTTGTATGAATTGTTTATGGCTTAACGAAAAAAGGTTCACGGGATGTATTATTTAGTCCAATTCGACCCGGATAAGAGAAACTAAGTTAATTTGATCTTAGTTAGACTTATCGCAGAGGTTTCGGTTATTCAAGTCTAATCGAATGTCTTAACAAGGAATGCTAGTTAACTAACCTAGTCCTTGTATTGTTTAAAAGTTAAAGGTCTAAGTTATATGGATAATTATAACTCGATGAGAAAAAAAGAGTTATCTTTATTTTGGTCTTATTAAAACAAGCGATTGTATTTGTACAATCGGTTTAGAAAAGGAACTAAGGTGTTTATTTGATTTTTGGTTTGCTAAACTATTAGGGAAAATTGCTTGGAAATTATTTCTTGGTAACATATCAAAACAAAATTACTTTGTAGTTTCGGTTTTGATATTGGTTATCAAATATGGTGTGTGGAACCCTCGTGCTTAACTCTTATAGGTTTGCAAGTCTATTTTGAGATTTGTAAGATCCTTTCGGTTTGTCCTTTATTTGCTCGTACCTTTGTCATTTTGTGATAAAAAGGGGGAGAAATATATGGAGTAAACAAGTGATACTAGTATTGATTTATATTGATTGGTACCACTAAGGGAAAGGACATTGGTGCTTAAACATTTATCTAACGAAAGAGTAAAGCATAGACTAAGGGGGAGTAGCATATCATATGATACTTGTAGTTATATGGACTACAAAGGAATAACAAAGACGTGCGTATTGATAAAATCTACCTATCTTACCTTTAGGGGGAGTATTAGCTTTGTTATTATAATGTCACCAAAATGTGGGCATTCATGGATTGAATGTATACAAAGTTATTGTGTTGTTGAATTTGGGAATCAAGCGTATGTGTAATGAATTCTTGTAATTTGTTTATCCATATGATGTAAGAGTTTTGTCACTAAAATTGACAAAGGGGGAGATTGTTAGAGCATAGCTCGCTTGAACCCACCAAGCATTGGTATGTCAAGTTTGGTTGTCATATTTTATTGAACCAAAACTCATTTAAAGAGTCGCTTGATTATGTCCTAGAGTCAACTTCGTATAGGTTAGCTTGAAAGTATTAGGATATCAGATATTACATGTATTGCGAAGACTTGAAGAAGTGAAGAAGTAAGGAGCTACAACGACAACATCAGCCTTCCACTTGAGGTTAGTGATATTTGACTTGAACTGTTTCATTCCCTAACGTATCTTTCAAGTCGTGCATTGGTAGGGTTTTTTTAATTTGTCGTTGTAGTAGTAAAAGGGTTGTCGTTCACTCGGACGTTGTTGAGATTAAATTTAAAGGTTCCAGGAAAATAATAAAAGAGAGAGTTGCTGGGCCTAGGATTCCACCGAATTCATATCAATAGGTTCAATTATTTATTCTTCAGCAATTATCGCTCAACAAATAAAACAACATGGACTCTTATTTTGCCAAAGTAGATTCTCCAAATATTAGTTATAAATCGTAAGGACACATCAAACATCTAAGTGCATGACCCATCTAATAAAATGATAACTAATTTTTCAAACCATAATTCAATTTTAATTAGTGCAAAAGTCATATAGAAAATAAAATAAATTCACCCATATATGAAGTTCGGCTTCCTCCGTCGACCTAGTGTAGGGGTCTAGCTTCTCATGATAAAAACACACTAAAAAATATAATTCATAGCTCAAATGGTGTTTTTATTAGAGAAAAATAATTATACAACGAAGTTTGTAACGCTTTGTCGGGTGTTACAGAGTCCACCGTTACAATGAAATTCAAATGAGTTGGTTTGAGCGTTATAAACGGTAAAACGGCAAATGGAAACTTTGGTAGAAAAACTATCACTAAGATATGAACATGCTAATCGCTCATAAACGACGGCATCGATGTGTTTTTGTTCTTCTTCTTCTTCTCTGCAGCAGCAGAGAAGTTGCTCCGCAACTCTCGATTCTCTCCCCAAAACTCTCGATATCTCCTCTAGTATTCCCCAGCAACTTATTTATACCCATAGCGACTCCAAATCTCTCGAGTAAATGCAAAATATTTTTGATTATTCTCCATGCAAGGTACATGTATTTTCTTCCTTTTTTATCTCCTCACGCGTCTGGTATTGACATGTTCCAATTACTTTGATACACGACTCTTGAATGAATTAAACTCTATCCAGCCACATGCTACCACCAAAAATATCTCAACAAAATACCAAAAATATCTCTCGGGTATTTGGTCATCCCAAGTAACAAAAATATCAAAATAACAAAAATATCTCTCGGGTATTTGAAATTTAATTTAAGATTTTAACTCTATTCTATTATCTTAGGATATTTGGTCATCCCAAGTGGAATTACATGGGGATTCATAACTTATACTAGAATCTAGAAACAAAAAACTAGGAGGTTTAAATTTTTAGGAAGTATTAATATGGGCAGATTTGGAAAAAAATTACTCTATTTGATGTTTCTTAATCTACGTGAAAAACTCTACAACATCATCTAAATTGGAACGGATGGAGTATAAGTTTTTATTTATTTATACCGGCACCCGTTTTTTGTTATTCACATGCAGGCACATTTCTGTTGTAACGGGCTTCAAAGGGGGCTTATAAATTTGTGAGCACTTCGGTTTTACATCCATGGAGATGGAGTACATAGCGCAACCCTGTCAAAGCAGTGACTGAGTTGTTTTTTTTTGTCAAAGCAGTGACTGAGTTCTGTTGAAGATGTTGGTATCACAAAAATCTTAAAAGTTTTTCTTAGAAGGGTGCGAAGATGCTGAGAAACTTGGCAAGTACGTTATTGAAAAATCTCGTGCAGTTTGTGTGGTTTGCAGTAAGAAATTTAGATGAAGCATTAAACAATAGTTCTTTTTTATAAGCAAGAACACATGAGTTTGTGTGGGCAACTGCGTGATGACAAGAAAGTCGTGAATGCATGCCGCAAACGCGAAGATCTTTATCCAACTTGCTGTAGACTTCTGAAATCAGAAGTTGGTTCAAGTTGAGTGTAGCTAAAAATTAAGAAGTGAGCAACATGATTCTCTAATACTCCCTCCGTCCCACTATTAGATGACCTAGTTGAAGTTTGCACAATTCTTAAGGAAATGAATAAAATGAGTGTTTTTAAGTATTTTTTACAACTATATCCTTATGGATAATAATTTGTAAAATTTAGAAATTATTTATCTCTCAAATTATACCATAGATTTTCGTAAATTTTGTACCGTTGAAAATTATTTTAAAACACATACGTAACGAGTATAAACATGAATATCAAATTATATTTCTTATGATACCGATAATCAATCAAAAGGTAGTTTTAGAGATATCCCCTTGATTAGTGAAATAGGTCAACTAATGATGGGACAAGATCTTAAATCAAGTAGGTCATCTAATGGTGGGCGGAGGGAGTATTAGCTTAAAGCCAAACATCGAACCGTAATAGGATGTTTTCCTGCCAATACAATGTTGACTAATACCGAGGCTTAGGATCTAAAAAAAAAATTCCTTCACAACTAAAAGTAGTCAAAAGAAATTCCGTAATTTAGAGTCAAACAAAACTTATGGTGGGTTTGGATGTAGAATTTTAAAGGTGGAATTTATGGGTCCAGGGGATTTGGTAGAATTACGTTTCCTTTTGTATGTTTGGTTGCCCGAATCTTGGGAATCACGTTTCCTATGGGTTTCAGTTTTCCAGCAAATCCTCCATATGGAGTCCGACCCCTCCCCCTAAGATTTGCTGGGAAACTTATCAAGGGATTTATGGACCCACTTTTTTTTAACTCTAAATCCATACATATGCAATTTTAAGATTTGAGGATAATGCCAAATGGTACAAAGACTTTAATACAAGAAAACCAGTGGCGTATCCAGCTTATAGCAAGGGTGCGCACTTGCTACCCCTACTCATTTGGAATCCAAGCCTAAATTCTTAAGCGCAAAATATCCTCAAAGCCTAATTTTGCTTTCTTGCTACCCCTAACAAGATTTTGCTTCCCCTTAATCTAGTTTCTAGATTCGCCGCTGAAGAAAACCCTGTAAATCCTAAGAATTTTAATTAGTTACCAAACACACAAAGAATTTACATAATCCCAGAATTCATAATCCCGTGGGATTAAGAATTCTCGGAAACGGTGAATTCTGCGGACAAACCCACCATAAGAAAAAGAACAGCCAAAAAAGAAAAAGAAAAAGAAAAAGAGAGCGCATTAGTGACGGTCCTAAACCTCTTGGAGATCTTTCAGCGACGACATTGAAACGGTGCTGTTTGCATGAAGAATTACGTTAATCATGCAGCTCCTGCCCACATCACGACCATCCAAAAGTGTGTACAATGTCGAAGTGTTGAGGTCATAATAACAGTAGAGAGCCCTACTACAACGAAATAGAAATTCATTGTTCTTTGTCATTCTCAAGGGCTCAACGTACCGTAGATCTCTCCAATATCGTTGTTCCCACTCTATCGAAGGCTGCAATCGTATAACCTGCTACTGCAGTCGCGGCAAGACTTTGGTGCAACCAATGAATAGCTCCATTCGCGTAGACGCCCGCTGGACGCACTGGGCAAGTACGGATGGATTTGTTTTTTTTGCTGTTTTTTCAAAGTTGACGGATTTGTATCTCCATCCATCACCACCAACGGTATAAACGTCGACATGGTAATTCTTTGGCTCTTTGTTGCTCAAGTAGTAATTCTTCCAGTCATTGCTGCAGTCCAAGTACATTCTAACAATTTTGTACTCGTTGGTCGTATGACAATAACCAAACCCGCTCATCTGCGTATTCCCCCGCCGCAATATGTATAAGGAACATAAACAGTTTCTCGGGTCAAGGGATTGCAAACTAAGAAAGGTTCTACTACACCATAATCAGGTTGTCTTCAGAAACAAACCAAACCATTGCATGACCCAAGCATGCCGTCGATGTAACTGTTTCCAGGAATGGATATTTCATTGTGGTCCATATCATCAACTACATCGTCGCGGTAGCTCAGCTTCCCGCAATTAAAAATCACCAAAAAGTTGTTTTTTCGTTTTACTAAAAATAAGAAGGGTATGCGAGGGAAAAGAAAAACCCACCTTATTAGTCTTACGATGGAGAAGAATTATCCATGTTTCTAGCTGATTTGATCTCATAATAAAGCTGGCCCAGCTCTGTGTTTTACCGTTCTCTAAGATATCTGTTGGAAGGTTCTCCATGATCATGTCGTTGTTGTTGGTGTTGGTATAGTTTTCGACTCGGCCTTTTATTTTCTGTTTGATAACTGTTCACGGATCTTCTTTTATAATAAGGGACACCCTAGAAGCCACATGTCGTCCCCACAATTAAACTTGATTCTGGTGAGGCCACATCAGCATTAACTTGCCATGTCATTGGCATCTGATCGGCTACCACTTAACAGACACTACTTATTCAGAAGGGATCACCTTAAAATATGACACCCTTTCAGGGATGCAAGATCAAACAGAATTTCATTACGTTGTTACTTAACGAGGAGACACGTCCTCTACCAATCGGTACATGAGAAGAGACACCACCATTTACAACACATTTCTTGCATAATCTATAATAAGATGGATCTTTTGGTGAACTGTTTCATTGAAATATTGGGTCACGCCGCTTCATGGGAATCCTTTATATACTAAAACCTAAAACCTGTTCTTCTCCTTCACGTCATTCAATTTCATATGGTTAAGCTTTATGTTAATTCAATAATAAATCTTAGTTACTTCTCTCTCATGGTTGTCAAGGATCCTTTCGATCTATCAACTTTTTTTTTGAAAATAAAGAGATAGATTATCTACAGGAGAGTTTCAACAGACCAGCTCATTTGGAACAAGCCTCACGCTTTGAAATTCCACCCATGACCTAATCAGGTGGAGGCATCCACTCAAAAGATACGAGTTAACATTCATAATATATTTATCTTTAAAGTTCTTGACAGTACATCAGGTCATTGGTAGAATTAAAAACATTGGTAATTTTTCATATAAAACTTAAATTAGTAGGTGTGTTCTCCTTCTAGCTAAAAAGATTCAGCACTCTGTTACCCCTTCTCAAGCGATAAGTCGAAAACCTTCAAAGAAACTAATTTTGTTGCTTGTTTTGTTACTTCATCTAAAATTGCCTTACTTTGCCAAACGCATTGTAGAGTCCTGGCCCTTGTAGATAGTTAATAGTTGATTTATTATCCCCTTAATGACCAGATTTTTGCAATTCATTTGTAATGGCCCATTTGTTGTTCTCAAGAGAGCTAAAGCTTCGCTTCTTTCGGCTGATGAAGTTCTGCACTTAATCCCCGCCTTGTAAGCCTCATTCAATTACGTAAGAAATCCAATACTCGTGACGCTTTAGAAGATATCCAAGAGGCATCACACCAATTTCAAAGTCCTAGGCTGGGAATTCCCATGTATCCTTAGGGCTATTTATTGGCCTAAATGATTTAGTTGTTGCCATGTTTTGTGTAATCGATGCCAATATTCATAATGTTTTGATATAACTAGAGCTAGTTGATCGTGTGATTCGCTTGTTTTCAAACACTCTTAGGCGCTGGCTTCTTTCCATATGAACCAACACTTTGTTGCCGCTAGAGCCATAGAAACGAGTTTATGTCACCTTCCTTCCAAACATTATATATATCTAAGAAAGAGATATCGTGAGAGTAGAGAATACTCTAACCGCATATGGTCAGAATTTGCATCGCTTGCATAATCACACCAAAGAATAGATGGAATGTTGATTCTTTTGATTGCGTAAAACACATTTTTCATCAATTCCTAGCCATTCATTCTTGTTGGTAAGGCATCTTGTAGCATTTGATATAAAATAATTTTATTCTTGAGAAGTATCCATGCTCCATAGACCCTTCCAAAACTTTTGTTTGGCATTATTACCACATTGGTTTGTAGCCTAGCATATAGTGATTTTTGCGCAAAATCACCATTTCTTGTTAGAGTCCATTCAATCTATCCCTTTTCTACACCATCCTCAAGTAAAAAGTTGATGTTTAAGATTTCTTCTACTAGGTTTGTCAAAATAGAATGCGCAAGTTGGTATTCCACTTCTTTTGTTTCAGAGTTGATTAGCCTCCGATACAAGTGTTATATTGGAGTTTGTTTTTGGAGGACTGATCTAGGCAAAACCTCTCTCTTGAGGGTAGCCACCTATCTTCCCCAAATGTCGATGGACGTACCATCCCCCACTTCCTGCATTAATCGTATTTTTATATGTTGGGCCTTTTGAAGTATGCGCCCATATCCATGATGCATTGGACTTTTTTTGATAAAAGAGCACCAGATTTTTTTTCTAAGTATTTTCCTTGAGAAATTTGGCCCACAGATCATCCGGTTCATAACTAATTTCCATGCTATTCTCGCTTTATCATAGCTTGGTTTATTTTGTTAGCTTTGAAACCTAAACCCCCTTGTTCTATTGGTTTACACAGGAAACAAAGGATTTGATGTATATTCCTTTTGAATTCGAAAGTGTTTTCCACCTAAGTCCCATGGATGTCATTAATTCGCTTAGTTAATTTTTTTGGCAGAACAAAAACAGCTCATAGAAAAATATTGGCATGCTGATAAGATAGACTTATTCAACACAATCTTACTAGGTTGTGATAAGATTTTCCCTAGCCGCTTTTTAATCTTCCTGCTCCATTTTTTCTATGATACCATCAAAAGTTTTTAACTTTGATCTATCAATGAATAATGGAACCTAGATGGGTGTCTTTTATGTTTATTTTCTTTATTTTAAATGCATTTTGATTATCCTCGTGTTTATTGTGGGACCTGCCTTTACTAAAAAAATAAGCCGATTTAGAGAGATTTATAACTTGGGTCCGTGAGGTTAATCAAGAGATTAATAGTATTCAGGTTTTTGCAATTACTTCAGATCGCCTCTAGTAAAATGTATGTGTCATCCATAAAAATAAATGGGATATTGGTGTAGCTTTAGGAGTTAACTTGATCCCCGAATCGCCGAGGATTGCAGATGACAAAGAAGACGTGAAAGAACCTCCATACAAAGAATGAACAAGTATGGAGATAATGGATCTCCCTGTCTAATCCTCTAGAGGGTTTAAATTCATGACAGTGGATTTCCATTGGAGGAGAACAAAGAATAGAGGATAAGAGATACATTGAAAGATCAAATGACACCATTCCTCCGAGAATCCTAAATCCTTTTCATAGCTTTATCGAAATTTCTCAAACGACTGCCGAAAGCTTTCGACATGTCAATCTTCAAACCTATGTTGCTGGCTTTTTTTTACTTTTTTTTCATTGAATGTACTATCTCATGTGCTACTATTATGTTATCCGAGATTTGCCTTGATGAGAGAAAGCATTGATCAGAAAAGGAGAGATTATTTTTTCTAGAGTTTTCCAACCTATTTGCCATGAGTTTTGCTATAACTTTATATGGTGTGTCAAAATAGTCCTATAGGTCCGAAATGGTCAGCGATTTTGGGTTTTTTATTTTAGGATGAGAAAATTAAAATGTTTTTGTTTAGTTTGTTGTTGTAAATTGTTTATTTTTGAAAAAGTCTTGTATTGTTGTCACTAATTGCGTTCCACAATATCCTGGGTTGTGTTTGAAAGCTAACCGGGAACCCATCTCGTCGGGCTTTATTCGATTTTAGGTTCTTAACTACTCACAAATTTCCTCTTTAGAAGGAATGCTTTAGAGCTAAGTTTTCCTCAGTTGAAATACAAGGTGTTATGTGCTTAAATATCTGTGTGTCCATATCTCAAACTAGTTTCAGGTGAGCAGACCCTTGAAATAAGAAGTCAGACAAGACTCTTCAATTTCATCTCTAGATTTTACCACCTTGTCATTCTTATCCTCAGTATGCATTCGATGTGGTTTCTGCTTCCTTCTTTTCGTGAGTTGTAACATGAAAAAAGTCGGTTTTTTTCCCAAAGCTATTGTATTGTTCCTAGATCAAGTTGTTAGCAATGGCTTCTTGTGTGTCATACAATGCTTCTAGTTCAAGGGTTTTTTTGTTAATCAATGTTATTGTCTTTTCATAAAAGGTTTTCTTGACAAGTTTTCTATATTTTTGATCAAAAATTTGATTTTCTTGTTAGGCTTTCCAAAGATATTTTTTTTCCAATCGCTAAGATTCTCCCCTAGTGTTGCTAAGTTAACTAAAAGATTTGTCACTGGCTCAGCATTATCATTGTTCCAAGAATTCTTAATAACTTCCATACAGGATGGTTCCTTTAACCAAGTATCATAAAACTTAAAAGTGGGGACTAGATGCATAATCCTAGGTGTCAATGATAAGCATATTGGACTATGATCTGATGCAATTGCAACTAAATTTTCTAATGAAGCTTCACTAAATTCTAGCATCCAATTGGCATTTGCTATTACCCTGCTTCCTCCGCTTGATATTAGCCTTACCTTCCCTCCTATTATTCCAAGTGAAAATGTTTCCTTTATATCCTATATCTTCTAATCCAAATTCCTAATTAAGTTCATGATCGTTCAATTTTTTTCCAAAAGGTAATCCTCCTTCTTTCTCATCTTCATTGAAGATGATGTTTAAATCCCCAATTACCATCCATGGCATTTGGTTAAGATTAACCTTTGAGATATATCTTCTAAATATCCCATCACTTGTAGTTTTAAATCGGGCCAAACTTAATCCATAAAAACAAGTGTGAGTAACCATTCCTTTGAATGGAAGTTGTTTTTGACAATTACATTGATCAGGCTGAGATTAGATTGGATTACTTCAAAGTGGAATCCATCCACCCAAGCAATTGCAAGTCCCCACCTATTCCATCTGGGTCTACAATGTGGGTATTTGGAAAGTAATTCAAGATGTTCCTCATTAAGTTCCTTTTAGATTTAGTTTTGTAGAGGAACAGTAACATCCTGGCTTCTCAAGTTCAATTATTGTTTGTAGATGCTGTTTTGTTTTCTTTTGGCCACACCCCTGAGTGTTCCATGCCAAAATTTTCATAATTCTAACAGAAGTATAGAATGTAACACAGATATTACAGCCTTAAGGTATCTTGTTGCTGAAAGATCTTTTTCTACTCTGACACAGATATGAAAAATTCAAAAAAATAAGCTTTCTTAAGTAAATTATCCTAATTAATCAGTCAGAAAAGAAAGGAAATGATGGTATCACAGACTTAAGAGAACTAGTTTTAGGTAAAATTAAGCCTGAGAGGATTAGCAAGGTATACGTAGAATAGTAGATAGCAGAAAATGGAGATTTAGACATACCTGAATTTTCTCTTTCCCTTTCCCTGCAGCTCTAACTTGGAGTTGTTCAATCTTTTCATTTATGGAGAGGGTATCTTTATCAAGTGATGATGAGCCCACATCAAAGGAACCAAATTGGTTTATGTTACCAATCTCAAACCGTGTTTCGGATTTAAAATCATTTTGTTTAGCTGATGCCGAAAAGTAATCCTCCACTCTTAAAGTGATTGATTCATTAGATGCAATGGAAGAGTGCTGGTGAGTCTAAAGATGCAAATGAATCAGAAATTGCAATCACAAAACCCGTTTAGGCGACTCAATAGATGCAGATTTATTGAGAAAGTTATGCAAAAAGCCGGTTTTGGAAGTTCACCTAATTGAGAGATCTCTTCTTCTCGTGTAAAAAACTGTTCCATTTGCTCATCGCGATGATGAATACCCATTTCCATTGGTATGAAATCTTCGAAATCGTAGGGTGGATAAGATTCGATTAACCCACATCTCGAGAAGCCCTCGGGATCGAAATCTTGGGAAGGTGTTATCTGGGAGAGTAAATCGGTTGAGAAGGGAGTTCCATTGACGCTGTCTTTTTTCCCAGATCGAATCTATTCCCCTCAATAATTTCAACGTCCTCTCCTCCATCGACGAAATAATTTGAAATGGACCGAGAGATGATGGTTATTGTAAAGAGATTCTATGGGCTTGATGATGGAATCGTGTGATAACCTTTGAGATGGAGACTGTAGTTTGCATCCGAGCTTTTCTTATCAATTTGTTCATTAATGCGGACCTTGAAGTCTGTCGCCCGCCTTTTGAGATTGATTCGAGAGAGAAGAAAGGCCTCGTCATAAATACTCTAGGTAAGTTGTGCTTAATAGCACAAGATTCTTCAATGTGGCCTAGATTTACGCCAGTAATCACACACTCTAAATGGCAAATCCAAATATGTAAAATAAAGTCTCACTGGGTTATTTCCCACTTTGACTCTAGCATTGGTGATCAAAGGTTTTTCTATGTTTATTTCTATTTTTGCAAAGACATCTTGACTGTGCAAAGGGATGGGTTTCGGAGAAATACTAGAGACAAACCCCTGTGAGTTCCTATTTGTGCAATAATGTATTCATTATAGTGAAAGTGTTGCAAATTTAAAATCTTACCCATACATCAATTTTTCAGGAGTTTCTTTCGATAATCATTCCTCGGGACCATTTAGTTATTGGAAATGCATCTCCATATAAATGCCATGGTGCATTTGTCAGATTCCAACCATAAATTCTCTATCCCCAAAAGAGATTATAAAGACATTTACTCCTATCCATTTAACTTTTAAAGCTTTTGTTTTTTCCCACCTAAATTTTAAATTTCTATCAACTTGGTATATAGATTTACAATACGTTGGATTCCGAATTCTCATTCATTGTGTTAATTTGATCGATTGAAAACCAATCTTTGCTTTCAAATCAGTTATTTCTTTTCCTCCAAAAACAAAATATTCCGAATTTAAGTTGTTATCCATCTCATTTATATTGATATTGCATTCTTATTTCTTACAGATCATGTTATTGGTCATGTCAGATATAGCCATAGTACATGACAATGAGACGTCCACCTTGATTATTTTTCTAACATTTTTGTTAATGTTGTTGTTTTCTAGTGATGGCCTCAATGCAGCAAATTTGTAAACTTTTTAGTGTGTTGGTTAATTCCATTCCATGTTTTATACCATAATGATCAGTTAAGGACACTACACGAAGCGAGAAAGAGGAAATGGCATGGAAATAACAAAACAATAACCAACAAATCAAACAAAATTGATACTCATGTTCAGTTATTCAATGAGCATTTATAATGTCATTCATTTGTTCATTTGTCTTTGATTTGTTCCCTGTGTTTGACAGCTCACTCACTTTACGATACAAGTGGTAATCCGGATTCAAATCGGCCTACAACCAAGAACAATCGAGGATGAGTTGATAAGTTCCCTTGGATAAGAGAAAAAATGTACCCTCACCAGATACCAGGATTTGGGTTTATGTGGACAAACTTTGCCGGAGGCATTGAAGTTGATGTGAGAAACATAAATGCTAAAACCGAATGTTGGTTAGGTTTCCCAAGATGTGAGGATCCTTTAGCCCTACATGTTGGTAGCTAAGACTAGAGTTTCTTCAACAAACAATGCAATTTGTTTTCAATGAATACATTTAGATTTATTTTTTCGTAGATTGCCATTATTACTTTTACTTAGGGGGTGGTGCAGGTTAAATGCTATGCATGATTTCGTATATATTCTGGAAACTATCGATATTCTTTATACCAATACTCCTTTTTTGTGACATGTAGTTCAACTCAAGTCAGGTTAACTGCACCGGTATGCCAATATATAGGAGGGGCTTGACACGTATTTGGTGGGAAAGATGGACCAAGGAAAATGTCGGACTCCACTCATGCATCCTCATTTTATTTTGTATGTTAACTTGCTGAACTTTTTAGCTTATAACAATCAAAAGGAGCATGGTTCATGTGCCGCCAGTCTGAAACTACCATTTTCACACATGTTTGGGAATGCGCAAGGTGTGGTGGATCCTTCTCGATGGAAAACTTCTGGAGTGTCAATTTTTATTCTCAAAGACTTAAGGTTCTAACTGCAGAACATGAATGAGAGCAAGGGACTTTGCAACGGAACCCGATTAATTGGAAAACAAATTAGTAAAAGGGTTTATTGAAGAACAGATCACACCAAGGAAACACATTGTGTTTCATGTGTACATTCCAAGGATGATACTGTCTCCTACTGCCGCAAACTTACCTTTTGCATTAAAAAGAAGGAAATTTCCTAAATTTTCTTTTAAAGTATGTTTTGCAATGACAATAAAGAAGACCCAAGGTCAAACCCTACAACATGTGGGAATCTATTTTCCAAAGCCACTTTTTACTCATTGATATGGCAGTGTCTAGGACGAAATCAAGAGAAGGTTTGAAGATTCTGATAAAAAAAAAAGGCTATAAATTATGTCTACTAATCCAATTTTGGCCACCTCTGCGACGTAGACACTCTCGAAATAGGCGGTGCGTATGCACCGGGTTAGATGCTTGTAATATATAATACCCGTCTTCCTTTTGGGTTTTATGGAAGAGCGTATTCCTTTTTTAGAGAAAGAATGGTAATATGGTCCTTTACATAGTAATAGCGAATTTAATCGAACGTCAATGCCAATGGGCCAAAGATGCTCAAGGTAAGATTTTTCTGATGTCATGTATAATTCAGGGGGTAAACAAAGGTGTTACCAGTGACCTGAGTTCCAAACTCACCATAACCAATTCTTTACCGATCAAATAAATAAATAAAGGAAAATGTTAAAAACAGTCCTACAATTAGGACCCGATTTGTAAAATGGTCCTACTGTTACAAAGTATTAACAAAAGAGTCACACTTCCGTTAAAATCAAGGTTAAGTCGGGTGGTCCCACAAAGTCAGAGTTAAATGGGTATGAAAATTTACTAGTCTGTCCTTAACCTTACTACACTAGATCTGTAGCCATAGATCTTGTTAGGATTAATCTCGAGAATCGCTTAAACGAACATGATTTGTCAGAACTAAAATCTATAACATTTTAGGTTTTCTTTTTCTTTTTTGTTTTGGTTCCACGCTTCTTTCTCAATTTCCATTATCAAATCTCTACAAAAATGGCTATTCACTCGGAGATGAAGAGATTTCGGTGATAGAAATCGCAAATGCATCGTGGAAAGATTGTGTATGGTTTGTTGATCTCGATGATGTTCTTGTGAAGATTTTGGAGCTTAGACTAGTAACGGGTTGTTGAATAGGGTGGTTTTCCTACAAGAGATTAACACAATGTTCGCAAACATAATGAGGTTGGTAATCACAATCCCATATTCTGAATTTCATTTTATTTTCAGAAACCCTTTATTTTAACGATTTTAGGGATTTTTTTCACAAAGCCTAATTAGGGAAAAATGGGGATTTTATTTATGAGGGTGGTGGTATTTATGGGTATTTGAGGAGAGTTTCACCTGAGATTCAGAGATGAGGAAGGAGTTGCGGCTGCCGTAAGAGAAGATTAGATAAAATCGATGGGGAGAAGAGAGATCAGAGATTGGGTTTTATAGTTGTGGTGATTGATCGAGAGTTGTAGGAGAAATTTAAGGTATTCATGCGATGATTTTCATGGGTTTAGAGAGATGGGTTTATGCGGAAGTTGAGATTGAAGCAAAAATTAGGTTCGATTTGTGTTGAAGAAATGATGCAGAGTTGTGTTGATTTTTACAGGAGCTGTAGATGGCTTTAGGGTTTAGATCGAAAGAAGAAATTCAAGGAAGATGAACTGATAAAGAACACATGTGCTGATTGAGTGAATGGTGGTCTGATGCAAGACAAAGATGGAGATCGAGAAGATGATGCTTTTGAATATTAAGAGAGGTGGTGGATGAGTTTGAGATCCAGGTGGTGCAAGAAGCACCAAGAAGTTATTGTTGGTGATGGTTGCAGGAGTTGTAGCTGATGGATATTGGTGCAGCAATGAAATGAGTTGCAGTATATGGGTTTTGATGGCTTGTGCAATTGAAGGTAGAAGTTTTTTATTTATTTTTTACAAGCTGAAGAAAAATGATGAAATGGGTTATTAGTTGAATGAGTTGCAGTGGCAGAATTGAAATGATGTGAGTTGAACTGTAGAAGGTATGACTTATGTTGTGCTTGATGAATAATGGCTTGGTTAAGAGGACAGATTTAAGTCGAGATGTTGTTGTCGGTGTTGAAGGCCTAACTGGGTGGTTATGCTATACAATGGTTTATGAATCCGGTGATGGATATGGAATTGTAATACAAAGGGGTTTATGGAATTGATTTGATGTTGTTGTTGGTTATTGAAGTTAGCAGAATGGCGATGTCATCAAACAGATGGGAATGGTTATCAGTTTACACACAGAAGCATTGTAAAGTGTTGAGCTTAAGTCAGTATGGTGTAGATATGGGTGATGTGTTGCGGTTGAGGACGATAAGAACAAGGTCTGAATTGCAGTGGTGATAGTTGTATGAAGTTGAAGTCTTAATGCATCTAAGCTTGATGTGTTCCTATGAGGTGGAAGTGTTGTTTTAGTGAACTGTAAAGATGTTTGGAATGCTTGTGGTGTTTGATCGATAGATGAAAGGGATATAAAGCATCGTAACAAGATACAGTGGAAGGGAGTTGCAGATTAAGCGCCATTATGGTGCAACATTAGGCATAGGCCATGCAAATGGCTCACCTTGTAGGGGCAATTAGACTAGTCACCTACCAATTTTCTGCCACAAAATTGTCTCCACGTGTCTGGAGCCGAGTTACCACGTACGAGTTGATGTGTGAGTTGGGTTGATTGCAAGTTAAAGAGGTTGAGTTAACAGGAGGGTATTTTGGAGATAGTTGACGTTTTTTTTCCCAACAGCTTATCTCGGCGAGTATGATCAATTTGTAACCCTATTGCAAAAGTATGATCAATTTGTAAATCAATTACAAAAAGTATAACCATTTTGTAAATGACCCAAAATAAAAATAAACAAAGATGTTAACCTTACTTCATCAGCTTGCTTTGTATATATAGGAAACTTGTCCTTATTGATCTACTTCACAATAATAGGGGCCAATTCTAGAAAGTACTGTTGCAAGAACAGTTAGGCTAGTTGAGACCACGAAGGTTTGTCAGTTACATGCATCTCACTGTATTGTTGGAGACCATAAGCTAGACAAAGATTCCAATTTCAATGTGGGAAATAAATTTTTGAACCCATTGTAACCTTGAACTTCCATTAAAGAAAAGGTTATTTGTATCAAAAAAAAAAAAAAAAGGTTAGAACTTAAAAGAATCCTGACAAGTATGGAGACAATGCCATTTTTGTTCGAATACATCTTCTCTTTGAAAAAAAAAACTGGGACCAAATAAATGAGTTATCGAATTTTAGCATTTCCATCTGAGTACCAAAGTTAAGTGTTCAAATGGATCATGAGTAATTTTAGAAAAGAAAAGGGAAATAAAGTGCTTACAGCAGTATCATCACCCTTTATAAAACTCAACAGATCCACTGACTGAGAAAATGTATTAACGAGATGAACGAATTCCAACTCCAAAGCAACCTTCATTTTTTCTTTTTTGTTTTTTTGAGAAAGAAGCAACCTTTCATGGTATGACGAATATAGAGAGTACTTACCTGGGGTTCAAATGTGGTTAGGGAAAGTTTTGAACATTTCCTCTTTAGCACTCTCAAAATCATTTAAACATAAAGAGAATGAGTGTAGAACTAGGTGATATACCGCTCACACTTGAACTTGAAGGGGTAAAAGAGACTCGTCTTTGAGAAAGGATTTTTTTTTTTTTTTTTTGTCATTCACAGTAGAAGGCGATTTCAGTTGAAACCGGGCTTGGGTTTATAAATTTTGTAAAGATTGTGGTTTTGCAGCCAGCCACTCCTCCTTCGCAAGATATCAACAACGGCCAAACATTTCTTGAGTAGATCGCATCCCCCGTCAAAGCGCTGGATCGAGCTCTTACACTGTTGAAGATGTTGTATCATAAAAATCTTGAAAGTTTTTCATGGAAGGGTGTGAAGATGATGAGAAACTTGGCTAACATGTTATTGAGGAATCTCTTGCATTTTAAATAGTTTCAAATCTTTTCTCTCTCCTCTAGCGAGAAAACTCTCTCTCAAAAACCTTTCTCCGCCTCCTTCGTTATCGCTTCAGATTTGATCCAATGGACCGGATCTCGGAGTATGTAGCAGATTTCTTTCTCGGTATAACTTAGTATGACTTTCCTCTTGTTATTAGATTTTAGAACTTAACAGGGTTACTGTATCAAGGGTTTGTTATCATTTAGAGGTTTTCCATGGTGGTTCTAAATTTGGGTTCGAAGATGTCGTTGCAGTTTGTCATCTTCAAGGGTAAAAGCTACATGTGCGATTAATGATTGCTCAAACCATTAGATCTCCTCTCAATTTGTTGGAACGGTGGTATCCTAGTGGTAATCTTGTGTTTGTGATGATAAGGCCCATTACAAACAGGTGGCTTGGGCTCCAACTTTAAGGATGTTTTGGTGGTGGATTCTAATCTTTATATTCACCCATTGCTGGTGGTTTTAATGGCGATTTAGAATCCATGGTTAAATCTCAAGATCCATTTATTTTGCAAATATTTGGTGCTTCATTTTGGTGGAATTTGTGTTGTCTGTGTGAGTCTGTTGAAGTTGTTTCAGCTGACTTTGTGGAAGAATCAAGGAGGGTCGTGGTGATTCACGACAGTATTCTTCAACTGGGTAGCAGAGGTGGCGGCGACATTTCTCTTCAGAGCCGATCCTGAGTCGAAAAGGGCCTCGTGCGAAATTGATTTTAGGGCCTTTTTATATAGTCCCAATTTCCTCCTCTAATTAATACATAATACTATAATGAAATTTTGTTTGTCTTCGTCAACTAAGAAGAATAAAACTATGATGAGAAAAAAGCCAAAAATTTCGTTTTTCATTTTCAAGAATCAAATCATACGTTAAATGAGGATGTTGTGGTCCATTTTCAATGTAAAAGTGTAAAAATCTTTTACATTTGTCAATGTAGCATAAATTTTGTAGTATATATATCCTTAATGTGTGTAATAATGACAAAGTTTTAAATAATAATGACAAAATTTCAAATAAGAAGGCCACTTATGATCTGATTAGGAAAAAAGATATATATATATATATATATATATATATATATATATATATACAATGGTGTGGCCACTTAACTTTGTGTATACATTGGAAATTAATAGTAAATATTCGTGTATATAACAAAACTAAATTGTAAGAAAAAAAAGATACAATTCAGCAATGTGGTGGTGGTTAAGTCTTATGTGTCGTGGTGTTTCGACTCCCTGTCTGTATATATAGCTCAATTTTTATTTTTCTTCACTTCATTTAAAACAAAAGGAACAGGTCCTGGATGGGTTACATTGGAAAGATCTGGAAAGGCCCAATTGTCAATGAAAAAAGGCCTAATTGACAGAGCCGGGCCTGGTGCGGCGCACGCCCTGCACCCTCTCAGGACCGGCTCTGTTTCTCTTCACAGGAGGGTGGCTACAGTGGTAGTCAAAGATGCATCACAGATTTTTAGGGTTTGAGTGGGTAGGCTTTACTGGGCCTGGTTTAACATAAACTAAGAATCATTTTTTGGGGACCATGGTTTTTTTGAGGGGACCATGGTCTTATTAGGCCACCTTCCCTCTAGTTATAAGGGGTGTCCTAATGCGTTGAAATTACTAACCTACCCTTAACCTAATTTAATTTAAACCAACCTAATAACCACCTCTCTCTCACTCTATATATAACCACCACCTCCTCCCACCATCACCGCCCATCACCGCGATTACTACCACCACCACCACCATCACCGCCGCCCCACCATTGCCGATTACCACCACCACCTCCTCCCACCACCGCCGACGATTACCACCACCACCACCTCCGATTATCACCACCACCAACCACAGATTACCACCACCACCAACAACCACCACCACTCTATATATATAGCTTAATTTAAATCTTTAGCAAAGATATTCTCACAAACCCATTACTTGTCGTTTGTTTTTGGTTGAAAAATGAGAAGTAATCATCAAAATGAGTTGAAAATGGAAGTTGTGGAGAGGTTTAATGGAGGTTCTGATGTTGGAGTTCTTGCCATTCATCTCACAAGGCAATAGAACTACATTATCTGAATGAGTTCGGTTACTTGTTCATCCTCACAAAGCAACTCGAACTACACCTTCGAATTTAGTTCGGTTTCTATATGCTTTATAACTATGTTATCAGAACCGACGAAGTTCCAGTTGTTTCGCATAAATGTATAAACTGCCATAACCGAACTCTAGGGTTAAAAACATAAGAAAAAAAGTTGCCATGTAACCTAACCTATCGTTTTTCCCATTATTTTTATTTCTCTTATAACCGAACTCTATCAACTTTGTTTGGTTATTTGAGAAAAAAATCTTAAAACTCCCATATGTAGAACTCTACGGTTAAAAACATAAGAAATTTTTGTTTGTTAAGTTAGGTTGGTTGTGTAAATTGATCTCAAGTTTGCGAAACAACCGAACTTATTAAACTTAGTTCGGTTGGATCGCAAAGCATATCTTGTTTGCGAACCAACCGAACCTTATACACTTGGTTAAAATTTATTTTGTACGTAAAGTTCGGTTAGTTGCGAACCTTAGAACATAACGCCGCATGCCGTAGCTTCCATTAATATGGAGTTCGAGAACTGCGTGTTTGGATCAAGCAACCGAACTACACCTTCAAACTAGTTCGGTTACTTGTTTATCTCCCAAGGCAACCGAACTACACATTCGAGATGAGTTGGTTATTTGTTCATCCTCCTGGCAAATCAACTACACCTTCGAGATGAGTTCGGTTACTTGTTCTTCATATAAAATAACCGAATTATTTCAAAATCCAGTTCAAAATTTTACATTTTGGGGAAGTTTTTACCAATTCAAAGATACATTATCTAAGTTTGGAACATACTTGTTCACCCAAATACTCTTCCTCCCAGTTGTGGTTGATAAAATCCATTATTTGAATACTCAAAGGTGGTGAATTGGAAGAAAAAAATTTATTTTTCATGTTTTTCTCCTTCATCTTCTAACTCTACTCTCACAATAATTCTGCTCAACTAATAATAAACTCATCTTTTTAATTTAATCTCACTAATTGTTTTTAACTAAATCATTTCACTAATCATAACCTAAAATTAATTAAGAGGGTAGATTAGGTATTAAATAAATAACTAGATATGGGGTGACCTAGAATTACTTCTAATGTCTTTACCCAAAATAAAACCATGGTCCCCTCAAAAAAAGGCTGGTCCCAAAAAACGGTTCTAAACTAATATGTTTCAAATTATGCAATTGAAATGGGTTATTTGCTTGTAATTGGGTGGGCTTCATGGATTCTTTTTCATGAAATACCATTTGGGCTGTATTCGGGACGTAGTCAATTCTGTTTTGTGCTATGTACGGGTTTTGAGTTGGTTGGACTTGTTCTTCCTTCTCGATTTGGAATTGTAATTTGCTTACTTCCTGTAAGCTCTTTCAATGAATATTCTTTCCTCCGTCTTCTAAAAGATAAAGTGTTCATTGTAAACATCACCTATCTTTTAGAGACGGAGGTGGTATTAAATTTGCCGATCAAAAAAAAATAAAAAAAGGAATCTATTGCATTTTACGTGGTTTGCAGTGCTTGGTGGAACTGCAGCTCAGGGAAGAAAATTAGCTCAAGAGCATTAAACAATGAATCTTTTTTAGAAGCAAGAACACATGAGTTTGTGTGGGCAACTGCGAGATAATGATGACAAGAAGACTGTACTAATAAACTGTTTTTGCGTTGATAATATTAAGCCACAAGCACCAAAA
The DNA here is from genome assembly GCA_023531295.1 of Papaver armeniacum. NCBI lineage: Eukaryota > Viridiplantae > Streptophyta > Magnoliopsida > Ranunculales > Papaveraceae > Papaver > Papaver armeniacum. The sequence continues at coordinate 40,341 of JAJJWW010006871.1, forward strand.
ACTATAAGCAGCCAAAAAAAAAAAAGAAAAAAAGAGAGCGCCTTAGCTGTGTTATTTATGCGCCCGCGGGATCTTCAAAGCATTACTGACGGTCTCGAACCTCTTCGACATCTTTCGGCGACATTGAAACGATGCTGTTTGCATGAAGGATAACGTTAATCCTGCCCGTATAATCACACTCATCCAAAAGTGTGTACAATGTCGAAGTGTTGAGTTCATAACAATAGAGAGCCCCATAACAATGAAATAGAAATTCATTCTTCCTTGTAATTGCAAAGGGTTCAACGTACGATAGATGTAGTTTTCTACGGTGTGGCTCTTCCCACTCTATTCTAAACTCTTTGATCCAGTGCCATGCATTAATGTCCTTGTAGTTTTCTTTCAAACCACAACTACCACCATTCGTGGTGTTAGTATTTCTTCTCTTATATGCCCAGATATCCGTGCAATAAGGTTCGTAAGGGATTGTAGACACAAGATACAGATTACTACCTCCCAGTAACCTGGGGGATGATTATTCCTGTACATAACCCTAACATCTTTAAGACTTGGACATTGGATAAACTGGAAAGTCTCATCTTCCATGTCGAAGGCTGCAATCGTATAATCTTCTTCAGTCGCATAACTTTCGTGCAACCAATGAATAGCTCCATTGGCGTAGACACCTGCTGAATGCTCTGGACAAATACGAATGGAGTTGTTTCTTGCTGCTTTTTCAAAATTGATGGATTTGTTTCTCCATCCACCACCACAACCGAGAGTATAAACTTGGACATGGTAATTCTTTCTCGCTCTTTTGTTGCAGTCCCAGAACATTCTGACAATTTTGTACTCGTTGGTCGTATGACAATAACCAAACCCGCCCATCGGCGTATTCCCCCCTGTATACGTATAAGGAACATAAACAGTTTCTCCCGTTAAGGGATTGCAAATTATGAAAGGTTCTACTACACGATAATCAGCTTGCCTTCGGAAACAAACCAAACCATTGCATGACCCAAGCATGCCATCGATGTAACTGTTTCCAGGAATATATATTTCATTGTCGTCAACTGCATCGTAACGGTAGCTGTATTTCGACTTCCCACGTTCATAATCACTATAAATAAGTTTGTTTTTCTTTCTAAGAGCAGGAGAAGGGTATGAGAGGGTGATAAGAAAACCTATCTTATCTGTCTTACAACGGAGGAGAATTCTCCATGTTTTGCATACCTGTTTTGCTCGTAAAGCTGTCTCATCAGCTGGTAATCGATCAAGTATGTTCTCTAAGATATCCATTGGAAGGTTCTCCATGGTGTTGGCGTATAGTTTTCGACTCTACCTTATTTTATTTTCTGTTTCTCTCCAGATTGATAATGCGACCAAAACTAGGTTTGATAACTTATAATAACTCACGGAGAATGTATTACCCGTCTTCCTTTTTATAGACGCTCGCTCCACTGGGTATTCTTTTTTTCGGAAGAAGGGTAATATAGTCATTTTATTTGCTAATTGAGAATATTAGGTAATAAAGTCCTATTTGTTCATTCGGGAAACAAAACTAGTGACAAAATCCCTAGGTGAACAAACTAGTGATAAGAAAAAACCAGTCATATTATTTTTAACAAATAAAAACAATTTCATTAAAAAGTGGCACAAAAACCAGTCAAATAATAATGATCAAATTTAGTTTTTTTTTACTTTAAAAAAACCCAACCGTACCCTTTTAGCTTCTTCTTTTTTCTTCTTCTTTCGTCTCCTTCTCCCACCACCATTATCTCCACGAACACCAACAATAATGGATCTCCACGAACACCATCATCACCAGTGAACAACAATGGATCTCCTCCACCATCATCACCTTGTGGAAGAATAAGAGTAAATTGTGTTTCTATTACTGTATATATAAGTGACGATTTTGCAGTTGGGGTTTCGATTTGTTCTGAAATTGAAGAACGAGCAGCAGCAACAGTTGAATCTGGATCGAGGACATGGCAAAGAATGGCTTAAGAATGGCTGTTCTTCTGAGACTCATAGAAGAATGGCTGGATATGAGATGAAACTAGGGTTTGTTGCTTCTGAGACTGTAGTTAAAGTTGGGTTTGGTTGATTTCCGAGATTGGGAGGAAGATGAAGATGGAATTGATGATGAGGACTTATGTTGAGATTCAAGATGCTGTGAAAGAATGGGTTTCTTTGAGATCGATTCTTCTTTGTCGATTGAGGTTACAGAAATGTTGTTGTTGGTACAGGGAAGATGTTGATGGGTTCTGTGTGATAATGAACAGATCGTTTAACAAGTGCAATTGAGTTCAAATGAGCTCATAGATGAAATTCAAGTTGTTGATTGTTGAATTGAAGATGGGTAATGACCAGAACTTGAAGTTGAGATGGTGAAGTTAGGGTTTCTCAATTTGTGTCTGAATGGGTATGAGTTTGCTGGTGAAGTTGATGAAGAATTAGTGTTAGTATTGAAGATTAAGATGATACAGAGAAGGTGGAGATTCAAATGAAGAAGGCTCTGTTGGTGAAACTGAACTGGAATGAAGAATTGCAGCTGATGGTGAAGCTAAGAAGGTTCAAGGAGCTGTATGAGCAAGCTTTTGTTGGTGCCTGGCTCAACAAAGGTGAGAAATGAAGCTTTGGAGCAATTGCGGGTGTTGATTTTGATTTCTACAATAAATTGAAGATCTTTGCATCACGAGGTGGGGTTCTTGTTTGTCAGTAAAAGAGTTGGGGGGTTGCAACTGCAATGGTGAGAATGTTTGGTTTTGAACCGAGTTTTGCAACTTCGGATGGTGTTGTTTCTCTTATTGGTGGTTGGCTTTGTAATCTCAACATCCGTATTTCTTGCGAGAGATGGTTACGTGAGATGGTGTTAAAATTTGAACTTACAAAAGCTACAGCTTTTAGATTGGGTATGGAATGAATTAGCTTATGGAGACAGATTTGGTTGGTGGCGGCTGAAATTACAGATTTGCGGGAACTAAACCGAGATGGAGTGACCGATCTTTGCCATGGTAATGAGTTCTGCATGGTGGCAACGGAGCAAAGTGCTCGAGAAGCGAGAAGGCATTGGTTGTGTGTTGCGGTGAAGTGTGATCTTGCTTAAATGAGCGCCTAGGTTCGGGGTTGCGGTTGTGTTACAAGTTATATAAGAGCTGGTTGCAACAGTGGGAGGTCACGCGGCGACGGTGGTGATTATAATGAGAGTGATGATTGCGGCTCAATTGCATATTTTTTGGTAGTGTAATAGTGATGCGAGAGGCTTTGAAATTGGTGCCTCGATGTGAACGGGGAAAATGGCAGCGAGGCATTGTTGGTTATTCTTTGCCATGGGTGCGTTGTAGTTGAGAGATGTAATTGGCGAGTGGAGTTGATGGTAATGCGGTGGAGAAGGATTTGAAAGGCCTGGAATCGGCTAGGAGATGATCAGCAATAGACGGAACTCGGCCTGGAATCATGGTTTGTAATTTTTCTTGTAGTTGAATTCTGAAGAAACCAATTATGGTTTCATCTTATTTATGATGAAACCAAATATGGTTTCATCGTACTTATGATGAAACCAAAACTGGTTTCATCTATTTTAGTATGAAAGATGATGGTAGTGTTGGTACTTTGGTGCCATTGGTAGTCGAAGATGGAGGTGGTATGTAGTGCTGGTGCCACGAGTGGCGACAATGGCGAGATTTCAATGGCGACATGGGTGATGACGTTCGGCGGTGGTGGTGGGCGGAAAGCAGTTTAGTAGATCGGTGATGGTGGTAGGCGGTCGTGGTGCAGGTGGCGGTGCGTCATGTGTTGGCGGTGGCTGGTAGTGGTGGTGCAATGGCGCGGTGCTAGTGGTGCTGGTCGGTAGTGGTGCTGGTGGTTGGTGATGACGGTGGACGGTTGTGGTGCTGGTGGTGGTGCTGGATGGTGGAGGTGGCTGGTAGTGGTGGTGCAATGACGCGTTGCGGCGGACTGTGGTAATGGTGGCGGCGCGGTGGTGGTGGTAGTTGGTCACGGTGGTTGGCGGTGGTGTTGGTGCGGTGGTTATTGGTGAAATGACAATATGTGGAAAAATGATGAAACCAATTTGGTTTCATCTATTTTTGGTGAAACCAATTTTGGTTCCATCATTTTTTGATTTGGTTTCATCGATTTTCACGAAATTTTGGTTCCATCATTTTTTCAGTCTAGTTTCATCATTTTTATCATTTTCGGTTTGTTTGCATCATTTTTTCTCATTTTGTTGAACATTGATCAATCAAATTAATTGTTTTGTGGTGGTGGCGAATTTGGTTGGTTGTGGTGGTGGTGATAATGATGGTGTTTCTCGGTGACGGTGGTGGTCGTCATCAGCGGTGGTCCGTGGTTGTGGTCGTTGGCTTCGTTGGTAGTTGGCGACAGTGGTGGTTAGCACAGCGGTGATGATAGCGCGTTAGCGCGTGATCGCGGTGGTGGCGGTCGGGCGACAGTGGTGGTCGGCAGTGGTAGTGCGATGGCGGCGGCAGTGGCGGTGCGATGTGCGCGGCGGTGGCAAAGGCGGCGGCGGTGGTGGTGCGGTGGCGGCGGCGATGGTGGTGGTGGTGGTGCGGATGGCGGCGGTGGTGGTGCGATGGCGGCGGCGGGGTGGTGGTGCGGTGGCGGCGGTGGTGGTGCGGTGGCGATGGTCTTCTTTGTCTTGTTAGTGGTGAGAATATAATAAAAATTAAAGTTGGGGTTGATTTTTAGTTTTGTTGGGGTGATTTAAATTTAAAGAGGGTAATATAGACAGTTTATGTTAAATGGGGTTTTTGTGAACAATTTGTTTTGTTGGGGTTTTTGTACATAGTGACACCTTTGGGTTATAACCCGCGCGCCGTTCGAGAAAAGAAACTGTACGTACAATACGAGATACTGCTCTTGCTAATGACACCCTAAGTCGTTTCCTAAAAAAAAAGGTTAGGGGAAGGGCACGTGCAAGTGTTGGTTTCCATTGCGAATGGGGTTTGGTGCAGAGCGTGTGCAGAATGCGTTGGGGGGTTATACGCAGCTTGCATGGATACTTTAGTGATTTCGATCCTCATGTCTTCTTCTCAGACTTTTGCATTTTCCGGATTTGGAATTTTACTGTTCGGAGGTATCGCTTGAAGTCGTGTACTGCAGTTACTTTTTTCGGTTGGTCATGGGCATCTCAATTTTGAATCTGGAAGGACAGACTGCGCTCGCTCCTTATGAGGTGATACAGTTTTTGGTCATGTCATATGTGTTCGATAAAGATTCCAGTGGTAATGTGGGCAGATTTCTTGTCATTATGTAACAGCACTGCTATAGGAGGAACCAAAATTTCTATCTATAGAAATTACAGGAAACAAAAACTAACTAAATTTCATTGAAGGAAACAAAGTGCTTACAACAGAGATTAAGTTCCTATTCCACTTCTAATTAATACTAGTACTAGTAAGGTTTTGTTGCAGCTGTTTTAAAAGACACCAAGTTGTCTTCTTCTTTTGAAGTGCGCACTCCCTGATCTTGGACTCAAGAGTTTTGAGTTTCTTTCTCTTGGATCTTTGATTTAGCTTCTAACTGCATCATCTCTTCTCTCAACTCAGTCATCATATCCTCATTGACATGTGCTTTAACTTGCAAAACTCTCATCTTCACTTCTAGTTCCTCTTTCTTTTCTATGTTATCTGCTCCATCTGCTGCAATACAGCTAAGCTCATCAAACTTTCCGCGGAGCTTCTTAACATCGTAACCCATGTCTTCCAAAGTTGTCAGTTGAGAATCATAATCTGCCATCCCTTTATAAAAAGCCACAGGATCCTCAGCTTGAGAAAACGTATCAACGAGACGAACGAATTCCAACTCTAAAGCAACCTTCATGGTGTGACGAATACTAGGTGAGTACTTATCCAGGGGTTTGAAATGCGGTTCTTGATGAGGGAAAGTTTTGAATGTTTCCTCCTTAGCACTCTGAAAATCATCAGAAACGTAAAGAGAATGAGTGTAGGAACTAGGTGATACACTGCTCACAGTTGAAGGGGTAAAAGAGTTGAGAGGTAGAGAGTTGTTGTAAGGAACTAATGAAGAAGACATCTTCATTTGTGGAAGAGTATGAGAGCTGTAGAGAAAACAAGAATGAATATATGAAGATTGAATGCAGATGTTTAGAGTTGGTTTATCTACCTTCTTTCTTTGCAATAAATGGATTAATGAAGGTAGGTGTAAAAATCAGAGATTTAAAACTTTAATTATGATGTAATGGATGTACTTTCACTCTGCATTCATATCAATCCATCTCTAGTTAATGTTGTTAATAATCCTGAACCCTGAAACTTTGTTTGCTTATTAAATTTGCTGCTTTCTTTCCTTTGTACATGCGAAGCCATAAAGATATTCATCCCCATAAGTGTGTGTAATGTTATGTGAAGTATTTATGTGACCATGGAAGGAGATGCCAAAAATAAATAAATAAAATAAAAAATTGATGGGCATTCACATCCATTGGATCTATTGAATTTTCAGATTGCCTTTAATATTTTTCTAATTTAACCCACCCAAGTGTTTGTGTCTATTCAAGCTTGAATGCATAAGCCTAGCAGTGAAGTGATGACATCTTAAACTATGGTGCCTTGATCATCTTTAGAAGTCTTGGCGAAATACTTAGGCTCTGTATAGGCCAAGCAAATTGTTATTACCCAAGGTTCCACATTACATATTTTTATGGTTCAGAGAAGTAGACTAGTTGGATAGGACCAGTTAACTAACTCGCTATCCTAGTTCAAAACTGCCATACAACATAACAGATTAAATCAAAGACAGACGTTAACACTGGAAAAAACTTGACGAGAAATTGGGTATGACACTCATTTCAGATAAAGAAAACATTAGGTTCAAAGTAATTCAGGACACTTATGACTGTACCCAGCATCAGTAAGACGAGGCAGGACTCTCAAGACACACCATCTCTGCGAACTTTGGCTCAAGCATTTTCTTGTGGGATCCTTGGCTGAACAATCTATTCCCTAGTATTATTGGGTCCTAAATTTTCAAGTTCTGCTGAAACAAATCTAGAATGGCCTTTGGCTTCCTATCTCTACCTAATGCCTTTGATGAACGCATGACAGTCCAAACTACCTTGCCTGGCATATCTACCACACCCTGCAGCTCCTCCAGTTTCCAGGCAGGCAACCCTCGGCTGGGTACACATATATCCATGTTGCTGATATGTACAGGTCCCTCTCTCTATCCAAATTCGAAAACTCAAAATTCCAGTGTAAGATGAGTTTGTCATGTGGTGACCACAGTTTTCCCAGTTGCTGCATCTTAAGCAAAAAACACGCTAAATACCCATCTTAGTTTCTGGTTCAAAGTAAATCAGGACAGTTATGACAGACATAAACATTGGAAAAAAACTAGAGCAGTTCAATGAAGCTTGACGAGAAATTATGACACTCATTTCAGAGAAATAAAACATTAGGTTCAAAGTAATTCAGGACAATGATGACCGGTGCCCAGCACCACTAAGAAGGTGGCAGGGCTCTCAAGACACACCATCTCTGTAAACTGTGTGGCTCAAGCATTTTCTTCTGGGACCCTTGGCTGAACAATCTTTTCCCTAGTAATATTAGGTCCTAAATATTCAAGTTCTGCTGACACAAATCTAGAATGGCTTTCGGCTTCCTATCTCTATCTAATGCCTCCAATGAACGCATGACAATCCAGACTAACTCGCCTGGCATATCTACCACACCCTGCAGCTCCTCCAGTTTCCAGGCAGGAGACCCTCTCTCTATCCAAATCTTCCATTCAAAATCTCAAAATTCCAGTTTAAGATAAGTTTGTCAAGTGGTGACCACACTGTGCACAGTTGCTGCATCTTAAGCAAAAAGCATGTTAAATACCCGTCTTAGTTTCTGGTGCAGCACTTCATCCCTTATGAAGTTTGGTGTCATTTTCTGCCAAAATCAAGCTTCAGTTGGTGTACCCCTTCATACCTCTTTCAACTAATCTGTTGGTGGCCTCAGTTTAAGTTCAGAAGGCTCTTTATACCAGCTGCAATATTTGGTCTTAAAAGTTAATACAAAAGAACGGGACTTTTTCTAGCATACTTTCGACTTATCCGTCTCTTATGTAGACAAGAATAAATTGCCACAATACAACATGTTTTCGTCTACAAGTGCAATGGCAGCAGTTTTCAGGTTTACCAGATGCACTGAGATTCTAAGAATAGTTTTAAGTAAACAACAATACTTCTAACTCCTTGTAAAAGTCATGTCTTGTGCGGAGTAACTCCGTTACAGAAACTGACATGTATGTTTGTGCGTAGTATGTTAAAGATCATCGCAAAAACTAAAGAGAACAGTTATTAAAGCCTGAAGGAAAAGAACAATACAGACTATGTAATCAAGTTGCGGCACTTTGTTCATGTGTATCATAATATTTAAGAACTACTCTGAGTCTTTGACCTATCAACATGCATTTAAAGCCACAAAGACGATTCTTCAATGTATGATTCAATAAATCTGCAGATTCCTTTCAGGTACAAAATATAAAAAATCATGCAACAGACAGAATTGAAGGTCTATATTATGGATAGTGAAAAAGAGCAAGCACTTGGCATACCTTCATCAACTTTTTGACATGAGTCAGATTTCTCCAAGAACATTCCATTTCTTGAAATATGTACAGGGACCCCAAGTTGGACTAATTATCTTCTTCTTCTTTTAGATGAGACATGCGGCCATAGTACCAAAACCGATAACACAAACTGCAGTTGTTATCGTAATCATATTCGACGCCTTATCCAACATCTCACCAAATTCTTCTCTAGTAGTTTTAAATTCACAAGCAATTCTAGCTTCAAGACCACTCAGAGCAGGTTCGCCAATACCCCGCCTTGCGGGAGCTTTCCGTAAGTCACTTTCGCCAATATCCCTTGTGTCATTGCCATTCCTTTTTGTCAACAAACCAGTTTCCAGTACCTGCCTTGTACCACCAGCCATCTACTTTGTTAGGTTTTTCCACCATCGTGTGTGAGCAAACCCTAATTCGAGATCAAAACAACTGGTGTTTGGCGATTACCAGATTAAATTGATACTAGAACTAGAAATAGCTAAATTGATCGTTTGATTGGCTTTGAATTGGGGATTAACCACCAAATTATTAAGAAAAAACACTTAATAATATATATATTAATTGAATAATTAAACCCTAGAACAAAGTAAGAATTTATATAGAAGAGAGAAACTGATTCCTAAAATAACTAGACTACGGGAAATATGATATTGATTTTTGTTGTTGTTGCAGAGGAGTTTGCTAATTGCTTTGTTTTTGTAGGGGTGGCCTGGATTGGAAATGTTGGTGCCCCAATCTGGACTTCAAGGCAAGGCTTTGTGAAATCGAAACACGACATGTGGTCAAGCCCGAGGTCTTGAAGGTAGGGGTGTAAATAATAACCCTAATTTGGGGCATACACAAAAATTTGGGGGCATACGGAATAAGACAAAAAAAGGGTGCTAATAGTATTTTTAGGGTGGCCCTTATCCCCCTCTTTTCAAAAATGCGAAAATACCCTTCTGAGATTAGTGTTAAATTAGTGTTAATTTGATTAATTAGTTGTTAATGATTGTAGTTAGTTTAGTGTTAATTTAGGATAATAATTTTATCTTTTTAAAGATAATTAGTGACTTATTTTAGACAAAGAAGAAGGAGGAAAGAAGAAGGGAAGGAGGAAATTTTTTTTTTTTCTTTGTGATCTTTGTGATTATTGAGAGATGTGTGATACAAATTGGCGAGGAAGGTGAATCTTCATCACGTAAAGCTAACATATCAATTACGATGGAGATCAGGAGATGGCTTATTTGTTGAATTATGAAAATAATTTTACCCAAACTCAATTTCAAACTCAAACTTTTTCTCAAGCTCAAGATGATGACTTTGGAGCCAAATCCAGAAGATGAGTACATGGATGAGGAACCCAATGCTAATAATACATAGGTATGGTTGTAGGCGTTGTTTAATGTCCGTTTTGTAGCTTGAATTCACCAAAAGTTTTGATTTTTTTTTGTAGTTACAAGAATGAGTTAGGTTAATGAGATAATTTGTATGCCGAACCTTGATAAATAAAACAGATTGACTTATAATTTTAGTCCCCAATAAGCGAACGCATATATGACAAGTAGTTCGGTTTTTTCAATTCAAACATGAATGAGCCAGGAACTTTAAAGATCGGCTTTCAAATAGTATTGCGAATGAGCCGAACCTAACCCCAAACGATAGTGAAGTCTACCAATGGAGAACATTAAGGTCAAAATTAAACTCATTCAAATCAATGAGATATTAGCGTCATCGTCAAGAGAACGAAAAGACGAAAACAACGCAAAAGAATGAGGCCATTCCGATATCGGACGAAGAAGTTATGGCCAAAATAAAATCTAAAAACTTGAGTGTCTGAGAGATAAGTTCGGTTGATAACTCATCATCACGATTAGCCGAACTGGACCACGAAAATCAAGATTTTGAAGTGTTTGAGAGATAAGTTCGGTTTAAAAGTAATCTAATCGAGTTAGCCGAACCCGACAACCACGGGGTAAATTTCACTTGTTAGGTTCGTAGGGAAAGGTTGGCAAGGTATTGCTTGAACTCGACATTAATGTTCAGGACATGTTTGGACGCAAAAATTGACTTTTATCTCAAGGAGAAACGGTTTGGAAGGATTCTAAAGCCTAACTTTGAGAGCTCTATATAAGAAAATCCTTAAAAGAGATCTTTCAATTTTTATCATCTCTTTACACCACATTTTATCATTCATATTATCTTCCACATCATAAAAAATACATCCAAAGGTCTAAAGCGACATGCATCAATTTTGAGAAGAAAAATCAAGTTAGAGGTTCGCGATCACCACCATATTCATCATCCCGTCCTCCCCTCCACCACCATCTTCATCATCACCTCATACTACACCCTTATTTTCGTCATTATCTACCTCTTGTTCTACTGGGTGCAAACATCCACCCGTGTCATTTCGCCTTTTCCCCGCATGCAAGTTTTGGTGCCACCACCTCGAGGTTTGGGAGTTCTTGAATTAGAATGAGTCACTTCCATTGTTCTCCTTTTAAGCTTCTCTTTGAATTTTCCCGGATGGGTGCTAAAACAAATGATACACCTTAATTAATTTTCCAAACTAAATAAATATGACTCTACAAAACAATGTGATAAGTCACCTATAAATGGACAAGTTTATAGGAAACTATTGGCCATACAAAGAGTAAAGTTAGCACATTCGATACTTATCAAAATGAGGAACAATGTGCCCAATGATTCGGCGCATTATCATACAAAAATATTATAAGCCGAACACAAAGGTTGGCGCAATCGATTTTCAAAACATCACCCGAACATTTTTCGATCGTAAAAAAAAAAAGTTAATTTGCTAAATTTCAGTGAACACTACTCTGGGAACTTCCAAAACCCGGAGGAATCATCGATTACATGTCGAAATCAACGAAATACGAAAAACCAAGCAATGGGTTTGTGGGAAATACCTTCTATGTGCAATTTTAAAGAATCAGGCTTTATTTTCGCTCTCCAATACCAATCAATCCACTATCCTCTTCATCACCATCTTATCTAAAATCCCTAGATTGAGATGCTATGTATAAGCAACACGAGGATTGGCACCATATTTACGGGGCATCTTTAACACGAGGTGTCATTAATTTGTTTAATCGAGAACTTAATCGAACAAAGAAATTTTCAGAATTTTGTTTGTGTTTTGGAGAAGAAGATGAGAAGAAGAGTGTGAGAGAAGGGTTAATTAGTAATGGTTAGTGAGTTTATTAGTGGGTGGTTAGTTAATTAGGGGATGGGTTAATTAGTGGGAGAGTTTTAGTATTAGAATTTAATTAAGTGGAAGGGTAGTAATGTAATTTAAACTATGCAGGGGTATTATAGTAACTTAAGCATCATTATGGCAGCCCTTATAATTTTGCATTGGGTGCCATAATATCTCGTATGCCCCCAAATTTTTTTGTATGCCCCAAATTAGGGTTCGTAAATAATACCTGAAAATACTCGGCATGTCTGAACCCGCCTGAGATGCCTGTATCTGAATGAGCCCAAAGCCTGTTGCAGCCCATCACGAGCCGCCTGATTAGTTTAAATGGGCGGGCTCGGGTTTTCCCTAAACTTAATAGCCTGGCATGGTAACTGCCCCACCCCGGCCTGATATCCGTTTAAATTTTTAAGAGTTTTTGTTCTAATGATAGAGCAAATTGTCATGTGTTTTGATTATATTTTTGGATAGCTGATTATGAGGCATGTCTGGCCTGGCATGTAGTAGAAAACGGGTCGGGCTGCCCGGTCTGGCCCAATTTACACCCCTACTCGAAGGTTCAATTCCCGAGAGATTTTTCTTAATTATATGGTGATGCAACACTTAAATTTTATGGAAACGGCCATGACTTTCAGACATCCGAACTCTCCAGAACCTGAAAAATAACCTCCAAAAACAAATTGCATTAACAAAAATGAAGAAAGAATATCTGGTAGCTTTGTACTTTTGTTGAATCCGTAATTTAGCTTGGACACAATGCACGCCTTCCTGGTTGAACTTTGAAGGCGATAGAAATAAATTTTCTAGAAAAACACACATGGTTGTATGACTAGTTAAAAGCAAATTTGAATAGGACAAGTCAGGTAGCCATTATATTTTGCAGTGTTAGAATGACAAAAACAAGTGCTAAAAAAATCCTGACATTTTTGTTATCTAAACTAGTTTAGCTATGAGTTCAAGATTGAAATTTTCTCGGTTATCAATATTTATTTATTTTTGATGGAAAAAGGGCTTTCATTAACTAGCAATTATTGTACAGAAAATTTACAAGTTCAGATTTGTCAAAAACATTAGAAATGATGAACTTTTTGCACATCAAGAGGTAAGGAGGTTGATGCTGGTGCAGGTCTACTGAGTTTTCCTTGCCTAGATGTTGGAGAAGTAGTTCTAG